>JAQQZU010000011.1:16414840-16431163 GCA_030068025.1 Parauchenoglanis punctatus
GTATATATATAATGTTTCATGTTAATATCAGAGGATGTATAAAATGAAATTAAAGGAACAAAGGAGCAATTGGTGGGGTCATTTGTAACATCTTTAATAATTACATCCGTGACAGAGATAAGCATATTTTTGCAAGTTTCTATAATGAAGAAAATTAACCTTTATGCATTAGTTGTTTAAAATTTGCTCCATTTGAAGCTTTCTTTGCTAAAGCGTATTCTGGTAAAGTGGGTAAATAAATGTTAATTATATGGTAGCACCTGCTGTGCTTTGGCCTTTGAGCTTCATTCTTGAGCCATGGGGAAAAAAAACATTTTGATGTAAATGGAATCTCTTTTAAATTTGTCAACCTTAGGATTGATAACACTATTACATCTAACCCTACGTTGTCAGTCATCTTGAAATCTGATATGCTGACTAATCAATCATTGAACTAGACAGTGATCATAACTAGCCTATTCCGGTTTTGGTTCTGGTTCTGTATACAAAATAATTCAATAATGATTTTCCAATGATGACATTTTTGTTCCTTAAAATCTGAATTCTGATGATAAAGTCTTTAGCTCAGCATTACTGTTCTTTTTTCTAGACAGGCCGAGGACACTACTGAGCATGTGCAGAGTGAGTGTTATCACTGTAGCTTGTTGCTGATTAGAGCAATCGATAGTGCTACAACTGACCCCCGTTACAACTGACCCCACCCTCTCCTGCACTTATCCTCTCATAACTCAACAAAAAACTGTTCTGATTATTCAGTTTCTACATTTGTAATGATATACTTTTCATTTATCAGGTTGACATTTAAGGTCATGTTCTTTTCTCTCTTAACTTCTCTCTTATTTGTCGCTAATTATTGTTAAAGTTAATAATGTAATTTTCTTCCTGATCTTTATGCCTAACACTGAACATTTATGGGTTTATTGTTGAATTGATTGACATTTATGCGCCCGTTTTAGCCATTCACACACTGATTTAATTTACCCCTGGCTGTAATTAAGCTTTTTCTACATGTTAATGTAAATTACGTAGCTCATGACATTTATTTCCGCTTGGTCTTTAAAAAAAATGCCCTTTTATTCCCCAACTCTTTGTTTTACTTCTCTGTGTTAGTCAAAGTGTTCCATAAGGATCCTATTAACATCCATTAAATCATTTCAATAAACACATAATGTTTCATTACTCTCCATTATGGTACACTATTGAAATAAGACTGAAAGCTTTCCTTTTGATCTAAGCTCACTGTTTTGTAGACTTATCCCTGTCCTTTCATTAGCAAATCTCTCATTGTAAGCTAATTATTCTGCACATTTTATCAACCTTTTTTTTCGCACAGGTCTATTCTGTTTCTATGACTCAACACAGAGAACCTCTCATTTTCTTCTTTATTGCTTTGGCCAATGTCTTTGACTCAACATTCATCAGATATAACCATCTCTCGTAGGTTATTCATGAACCTTGCATTGATTAATGCAGTGTAAACCTTTTTTTGCCTCCACATTGATTCATGTTTACTTGCACATTGTTGTTTATATTTTATTCTATTATTATTGGCTTTTTTATTTAGCACTAAATGGTTGTTTGCAGTTTCGTTGTCTTTTTTGTTGTACTTTTAAATGATTATTAAAGTAATTGTCATCGAGATAGACAGATACACATGCATGTTTATGAATTTTATTAAACCCTACAGACAATCAAAGAAAAAGTGGCTAGGCAATACGCAAAAAAACCCGAAAGACAAGCTAAGGGTAAAGCGTTTGGCAAATGGGCATAAATAATAAATACATCTATTTAAAATGGAGATTGCTCCCAGTAAAGGACAAATTGCTGTACTTTTGGTGGAGTGGCTATAAATTGACTGAGTTCCAGAAATTGCATATGTGCCATCATTCCACACAAGAAAATGCCAGTTGGGGCTAACATCTGGACCATATCAACTTTGCTATCTGGTTTCCATTGATACTTGCCAAATCACACTGCTTGTAATTTTGCTTTGCCATGTCACGTCACGGCACAGCCAATATGAGCACCGGGTTAAGTAGGATTGCAGCCACAGTGTTAGATATCATCAGTTCTCTTGGCCCTGAGCTATATCCAATTCCCTGATGTGAAGCAGGCACATGTGAAACAGATCTTTTAAGCATTCGCTGGTCAATCATCATGGCTACCGTCTGCAGTCTTGTCATGGTTATAGCCCAATCAGAAAAGGAATGCAATTATGTTAAGCGTGCAAGTTCAAACTTGAATACTTCAGCTTCAATGAATGGTTCCGCTGATTTGCAATGCAATATTTGTTAAATATTAAAATATTACATCTAAACAAAAATATGAAACAATCTCTTTTATAGCACCAACTTAGAACTTTATCTATTCCAAAATTCCAACACGCATTTATCTTACAGTCTTTGTGAGGCATATTAATAATGCAGCTAATTTATTTGTCTATACCTAAACCCTAATCTTAACTTAATCAAAAACATCATAAAATATTAAAATAATAATGCACAGATTTTTCACACTCTCTCTTTCTCTCCAGCCAAAAAAACCTCTCTTCTCCACTTAATTACACGCTGAGTCCTATTTGAATGTGTGTGGGTGGGTGTGGTACTTAAATGCTTAAAAGAAATTAGTGAATATTTATGCAATGCACTCACACATACACACACACACCTTAAATTAGAACTTGTGACACTTTAACACAGAACACCAATTTTCCAACATAACACCGTACTCATATACCCATAAATTGTATAATAAATATAATACATTGCTTAAAAAAATTATCATAAAGAAACAAAATTGATTATGGTTCATTAATACCATGACGATTAATTAACACATGCTAATTACCCATGCCTGAGGACGCAAGGCTTACGATTCCCAGGACATTATTGAGAGGGCTTGTGTGAACAGACACTACAGCACTCTCCCAATGCTACACCACTCTCTCACATCTTTTGAAGCTGTTGATTTAAAACATTAGCACAGTGGAGTGACAACAGAAGGTAAAGCCTAAGGTCAACTAAAAAAAGGAAGAACAACAGAAATGTTGGAGTGATTCAGAAATGAATGGTGTGTAGGGGATTTTTAAGACTTCGGTCAGGGTGATATATTTTTTCCTTTTAAAAATTAGAAACAAACCGAAGCTTTTAAAAAAAAAGAAAATAAATGTTCATTACCTTGAATATCGAATGTTCAGGTTTTTGCACTATTTATAGGTCTCTATATAAGTGTGATATTGAGCATGTTAGCTGCTTTGTACAAAAGGTCAGGGGCTGGTTGCACAAACCCCTTAAGTTTTCCCCTTAACCCCTGACACTTAAGGCTTAATTTCTCCTTAGCTGAGGGATTTACTTACAGGTGTTGCACAGAATCCTTTAAAAGGTTTCCTTAGTTAAGGGAAAACATTAAGGGACTTACTACATTGAAAGGTATTTTACAGCAGTAGAATTCTGCAGTTTCCAAGGAGACTGTTTGCTAGCACTCACGCCTGCTTGTGATACCTGTTATCGCCTCACAAAGTTGGCTTGAAGTAAAAAAAAAAAAAATGGAAGAAAAGGAGACACGAAATCCAAATTGGTCAGAGGAGAAAAAGATTATTCTTCTGGAGGAATACAACAGAAGATGGCACATATGAAAAAGTAAATTCGATCTGCGAATCTGCACAATAACAACGAATGAGGGGGAAATTACAGCAAATATGAATTACTAAATGCAGTCCTTTACTTAATAAACTTGAAGATGTTGCACATTCAGAGGTACCTTATGTTGTTTTCCTTATTTTGGTTGCTATGGTCTCTTTTGTGCAACAGTTTAACAAATGCCCTTAAGTATAAGACCAAGAAATGGAGAAAACCTTAAATGCGTAAGTGAACATATTTTAAGAAAACATTAACTCGGACTTTAAGGGAAATCTTGAGGTGTTTTGTGCAACTAACCCTTCATTTTCCCCATGCCTTACCTCTTCTATTGAAGTGTGTGTTCAAGCATGTGATGGATTTAATCTAAAATGGATCATAAGGTTTTGCACAAGCTTGTGGAGTCCGTGCTAGCTCGAGTGCACACAAAGGGCATGTACCAAATACTAAGAATCTCTGAAATTCATGTAAATATTTCAAAGATTCTACGTTTAACTCAAGTTGTTAGTAATATAATTTGTAATGAAAGTTGTTGTCGTGAATGAAAAGTCATTTGGACCCACATTGTATATGCATCTAAGTTGTTGACTTTAAGGCTGATATTTTGATAATTTGTTGATTTGCTGTTATCTCTTTCACCCTTCTCAACAGCAGTGCAGTGCTGTGTGGGTCAAAGGAACTGGTGGCTGACAGACGCTTTTGCTGTTCGGTTGGTGGTGAGAACAGACTGAATCACAGATATAATTGGTTAGCTGACTAACCCTATGTTCACACTAGCAGGCGCCAAGTTGCTCACATCACTTGTAGTTCGTCTCTTGTGAGTGTGCTGCAGGAGCTACTGTTGTTGTTTGTGAGAGCGCGTTTGTCAGGTGCTTTGACAATGAATGGAAAATTAGTTGCTGTTCACTCTGTAGTGCGAACATAGGGTAAAAGCACTTTCTGAATTAACACTGCTCGCCAGCAAAGTACAGCTACATATTTGTTTTCTTTTAGTTGATGTTAATCTACATTGCCAAGAGGCATCAGATAAGAAGAAAAGCTCACATGCATTCTTTCCCCTGTGTGCTGTGTTTCCTTTTGCCAAATGTGTTACAGTCACCACCTTATAACTTCCAGAAACACCACCTACTAACCTGGTTGATAACATGGTTGTTTTTTTCTTGTATTTTGTAAATTTTTTGTCATTCTTAACCCTTGAGGGAAAAAGAAACCACCATTACTGCATGTTCTTTTCTACCATGAAGTCATTTTTTTCATGGCTGATTGCCGGCCCTACTACATGAACTCCCAAAATAGTGGATTAGGTAGCAAGCAAAGAGTAAGTGAGAGCACTAGTGCACTAATTATTGACTTTAATACTGCATTTAGCGATGTCCAATTACATTAGTTTGTTCTTGTTAATGGGATTTGTACTGAGCATATGGTTGGAAGGATGATAGCGTCCCTGAGGACAGCAGAGCTTTATAAATAATCTGATCTGGGAAACACACACACACACATACACATCTTCTCTGCGTCTCTCACTCTCAAAGACACAGACTGTAGCCGAAAGAAGACACAGTGGGGTTGCTATTAAAGGAGAAAGTGAGAGTGAGTATGAAAATGTAAGCAGAGAGATGGATCTGCTGGGAAGTGAAAGAGGAACGTTTTAAAAAAGGAAATGTTATACAAAACTCATATTTGCAAAAGCACCACAAAAAGCAAGCACAGAGGGTCGAGCAGCCCTGTGACTGTTCAGATTGATGGCGCCAAACAGCACAAATAGCAAATTAAAGTAGAAATTTCCCTGCCATTGATGACATCAACAGAGCAACTGGAGCAACCACTGACAAATCTGATGAACAGGGGAAAAAAAGGGGTGCCTCCTACTTGTATGTGTTTAGAATCATTATCTGTGTTAATGGAAATCACTGAATATAAAAATGAGAGGGAGACTTTGGGAAAGCAAGATTTGATGTGTGTGGTTTGGTGGCTTGGCTGAAAGGCACCATGTAAGAGCAAAGGAAAGTAAAGCTGGCCACACACACACACACACACACACTAGTGCCACTGAAGTAGCCACCGACACTGAATCGAAATGACAGTAATCCTCTATGGAGCTCACACTCTACTGCAAAAAAGGAAGGCGGCAGAGTAAGAGAAGAGACAGGAAGAGAGAGAAATAGAGAAGAGGGGGGGTAACACAAGAAAGGAAGAAACGATAAAGAGAAATTTGATGCAGATGGGAAGTGTTAATCACAATAAGTGTCATGGCTTGTCCTTTGTGTCTTCATTCAGAGTTGGTACTCACAAACACAGGGTGTGGAGAGGGACGCCGAGCATTTATTTACCCATATCCAAGTCGAGATTAATGAAGCACATATTCAGTCTCTGGAGTAGGAAAGGGATCGAGGGCTTTAGTCAGTGCTTCACTGAGTTAATGAAGAATTAAGAGGGGTAATTGTGGAGAAATCAAGGAAAGGCATATTTATGATCGGGTTTATATGCAATGAGTTTAGAGAGAGAGAGAGAGATTGTTCATGCAGCATTAATAAGCAATAATTCCCCGCATTTCCAAGTTCTCTAGTCTGTCAAGTTTCATGACCTTATTTAGTCTGGTTTTTGTGTTATGAGTTTAGTTTCCTCCAGTATAGTGTTGTCTGTTTATTAAAGACTCATGGAAACAAATGAGGCTAAGTCACACTTGGTATTCTTCTCCAGCTTCCCAAGTGTAACCTACCTCTTATATGCTTTTGTTTTTGATGCTATGTGCAAGGCCTCATACTAGCTTTGGTGGCAAATTAGCAAAGCATATTACTTTACCAGCTACATATACACACCAGAGGCACCAATAATCTCTACTAGCTTTATGTATGCACATTTAATGAGAAGTCATTATGACAGTATAACATGAAATCACAGTTAAAGTTGCAGTCAGAAGTTTATATACAGTCAACATAGACTTGAATGTCATGGCAATATTGATCTTTCAGTGATTTCTTTGAATTTATTTTGGGTTTTCTGAAATCAGCACAGAGTCAAAATTATACATACAGAGTCAAGAATACACATAGAGCACACCTAATGTTTGGTTAAATGTCCCTTGGCGAGTTTCACATTGGCATTTGGTAGCCATCAGCAAGCTTCTGGCAGTGATCTGGTGGGAAAATTCATTACTCTTGTTGACAGAATTGGTAGAGTTCAATTAAATTTGTGTTTCCTGGCACAGACCTGATTTTTAAGCACAGTCCACATATTTTCAATAAGGTTGAGGTCAGGATTTGTTTTAAGCTTAATGTTAGCCTGCTTTATCCTTTCCACAACCAGCTTAGATGTGTGTTTGGAGTCATTCTCCTGTTGAAACACCCAATTGTGTCCACATTTCAACCATCTAGCTGATGACTTGAGGTTATGCTGAGGTTCTTCATTATTCCATCCACTATGTGCAATGCACCAGTTCCACTGGCAGTAAAATAGCTCCAGAGCATGATGTTACCGCCACCATTCTTAACAGTTGGTACAGTGTTCCTCTGTATCTCTGGTCATTGTGACCAAACAACTCAATCTTTGTCTCATCTGACCATAAAACTTTCCTCCAGAAGGCTTTTCTTTGTCCATGTGTTCAGCTGCAAACTTTAGTTGTGCTCACAAGTGTCGAATGTGGAGCAGGAGATTCTTCTTTCTTGGACGGCAGCCTCTCAGTCCATGGCAATGTAAAGCTCGCTTCACTGTAGACAGTGTTCCTGCAGCTTCCAGTTCATGGCAGGCCTGTGCCTTGATGGTTCCTTGGTTGTTCCTGCCCATCTGAACCAATTTCCTCTCAGCTGAGGGTGACAGTTTGGGTCTTCTTCCAAACCTTGGCAAAGTGTCAAACAAACCATTGTTATGTTGTGCACAGAGAACCTACCAGCTGTTGTCAATCATGATCACTAACAGGAAGTTAAGAGGCCTGGCTTTGGCAAGTTAAGAGATTTTGGAAATTTCAGCACCACTGAATTAATAATCTAAGTCGATGTATGTATATTTTTGACTATGTATGTATAATTTTGACCCTGTGTTGATTTCAGAACACCAAATTTATTTCTATTGAAGATGTAAGTTTTATAATCATTCTTCCCCAGAAAAAGAACAGCCCAAATAAATCACCGAAAGCCCAAAATTGGCCCCATACATTCGGGTCCATGATGACTATGTAAACTTCTGTCCGCAGCTGTATGTTTTCTTTCACTTTTGCACTTCAAACAATAAATGGGAATTAATTGCAGGTGGGAACTATAGTCATTCATGGGAAACCTCGGACCAATCCTGTGGTGCATGTGGTCCAAGGTGTCTTCGGTTGCCCACGCACGACTTTAATCATTTGAGCCAATGATTTGAGAAAATATCATTTCAAATGTCACACTGTCACTTTCTTGCTTGCTGCTGAAATCGGGACTCTGTGGCAAAAACGTACATGTAAAATAAATGTTCAGTTGTTGTTTTTTCACTTGCTAATGTGAATATATGGTTACAAAGACAAGTGCACTGCTTTAATGAAAAGTCAGAATGATACAATAAATAAATGGAATATTAAACTAACAGAATCTGTGTATAGTACATGCTTAAGGAGTAACTATAGAGGCAGATAAACCTCCCCAAATTTAAAACAAGTGGAGAGTTTGCTACAAGTAGCAACAATTTCCAGCAAGCCATTTAATATCTAGAAGTATCCAACATAATAGCTATAATTTATTATTAAGTTCTTATGGTTTTTTAGCCTATTTGACTATAAATACTGTATGTCTCGTCCCACTGAAGTAGCACTATGTCTACTACTACTAACAACAACAACAATAATAATAATGTGAGAAAAAAGTCTATGAGGAAGAAGAAAAATCTCAGTCGCCAATAAACAGCCAGTACATATTTAATATTTATTACATATTTAAAATGCATATAATTTTGTACTAAGGTGGTCCAGGGAATTTATTTTACAAATAAAGAAGTCTGGCTGCAAACAGTTTGAGAATCCCTGTTCTAGAACTAACAAGAGCAATAAAAGTTCAAAGGTGTTTTATTGTGGAGAGAAACTCCAGTATGTGTTCAGGAATTGTGACTTGAATGTGTACTTTGTGTGAAAGACTTGAACTTTCTTAGTTCTCCTTGACCTTGTTTTTTTTTCACATATTGAGTTATTGGAATTCAGACATGTGTGTACGTCCAAGTGTGTGACCTGTACGCACAAGCACACACTTAGCTAAACGGAACGTGATAGTCCTTGAGTCCTTGGGTGATTTTGCTTAGTGTGAGTCATAAAATCTGGCGGAAGAAGAATTTTCACTCTAGATTTCACATGATATGTAATTAAATGGGACATAAATGACATGGCTGTATAGCACAAGTGTAGCATAAACTACCTTTTGTCCATTTCACATTGCTGCTGACTCTGTTTCCCATAGTGATGTTGGTGAGGATAGGGAACAGTACACTTTGATTTTATAAAGAAAAGTAATGACTATTACAAGTACAAAATCTTAAATAGAAGTGACAAGTAGGCAAATAGTTTAATATTAGATATAGGATGCTATAGATGTTTGTGATGTATAGATGTGTTTATTACTCTGCTCTTAAATGTTGCAGATTAAAATACAGTTAAATACAATATAAATACAGTTGAAAATGTATATAAAAGAATAATTTGCAATTAAAATCTATAGATAATAGGGGTGAGACAAATGTGAAAAGGATGATGGGTGATTTCACAATAAGACAAATAGTTTAGGTGATAAAGCCTGTGCCACAATCAATTGTGGGTCTTTTTTCCTTTCTGCCAAATTTGGTGATTCAGGGCCTTACAATCTTCCCTTACCTCATGATTTATTGGAGAGTGATAGTAATAATAAAAATAAATCTCAATAAGAAGCAAGGGGTTCCAGCACTAAGTGCTTGAACTCCTATTAACAGTGAAACATTGCTGTATATTTTGTAACGAAATGTTTGACCCTTTCTAAGAGTAATGTTTTATTTTTTTTCAAGTTGACAGTTTTCCTAAAAAAAATTAGATTTTTCTCTCTCTCTCTCTAAAGTTGCACAAATACAAATTTAATCCATTGCTATGGTTGCAAAAGTAAATGATCTACATTGTGGCATCATCAAGTCTTTATATCTGACAAAGGTCATAATAAGGTCACCTTATAAACATAGAATGCTTTCACTGAACATTATAGAGGTGCTCAAAATTGGCACCTTTTTGTGTCTGTGTGTGTGTGTGAGAGAGAGAGAGAGCGAGAGAGAGAGAGAGTCTTTGAACGTGTGTTTACTCACACGGGAGTGACAAAGTCATTTACAGCATATGCGCTCTCTTTTTCATCCATTTTTTTAATTAACCAGGGTGTGTGTGTGTGTAAAGTGTGCTGTAATTAAGTCAATTAATCAAGTGCGAGGCAGCATAAACTCTGGGCAGGAATGCCATCATTGTCCACTGAGAAATGAGAAAAGAGAGAATGAAAGAAGAACTAGGAAAAACTGTGAGATAAAATAGTGAGGAAAAAAGTAAGAGAAAGTAAACAGGAAGAGGCTTAAAAACTTTAATTAAATAGCCACAATTATATATAGCAAACAAATATATCCAAATTTTCCAAATATTTATATATACAGCTTTCAATCCATAAAGACAGATCTTCCTTTACCCTATTTTAGTGAAGAATGATCCATAAGGAATATCATTTTGCTACTCATTTACTCATTTTGTTACAAATTTACTCATGAGCTATAAATATCAATAACGTGATATGCCTAATCATTAATTTCTTTTCTTTCACAGTCACACAGGAAAATTTTTCTCTCACATGAAATCCCTCCCTATTTCTTTTTTCTGTTTAAAAAAAAAAAAGATTTAAAAAATACCAGTGCCAATAGACAAAGCTTGCAAACTAACACACATAATCTCTCTTCTTTGCCAAGATTGAAATAAACAAAAGTTGGCAGCTAAATCTATGAGCTGCAGTTTCCACTAAAACAGAAAATAAATATTAATATGACACTGAAAATTGGCTGTGTGACATATTTAGCAATGTAGTTCTAATTCAAGAGGTAAATAAAGACACCCACACACCCACCCCTCATCCTTCACTTTGTACCGTGATCTATTTCATTTAAACTCCCTAAATACCCTCTTCCCTGGGGTTTTGCTTTGCTTTTTATCCCTTAAGCTTTGTTCCCCATGTTATTTTAAGAACTATCAAGAACTATAAGGGTTAATACAGGTTAAATTGCTTTTTACTGATAGCATGTGTGCAGATTAATTTAAAGCATTATATAGCTGTGATAAGGTGAGACACTAACCATAATGCAAATCCATAAATATATACAACAAAAGCATCATGTAGATTTAATTGTTACTATTATTTACAAATGTGTTGTTTTATAGTTAAAATCAGCCAAGGTATCATCAACTATCAAGAAGCTTTATGTTTACCTACAGTATACAATATGTACACATATACACAACACATATAGGATTGTAACATGTTCATATTACACTTCATTTGCCAAAATGTATTCAAGTTTAGTAACTGAAATAAAGAGTTCTTGGTAGAGGACTCAGATTTATGGCCCCTATTGTATACCAGTCTCTGAGTCATGCCTAATAAATAAATCAAATCTGTCCAGAATATTTATCCTACGTGGTTGTGTAATGAAAGGCAGCAAGTGAAGAACGTGAAGCTATTTCCTAATTGTACCTCATCTCAGCAGAGATTAAATGCATTTTTTTACAATGTACTGTGTGTCATAAAGATGGCTTGATGCTAGATTGGGTTTTTTTCTGTCTCTATGAACCCCATGTATGAATCTTTATCTAGGGCAAGAAAATGTAATCATCTATTTAAATTCCTGACTTTTTTTTAAACCAAAGTAAACAATAATAAACAAATATTTTGTTGGAAGAAATTTAGACCTTTAAAGATATGTTGTAGTATTTTGTAATAACAGTATGCTTTAGCAGAAGATGCAATGTTTCTTTAATGTGACAAGACTGGCCCATAAGTGTTTTCTCCGTGAGCTTTAAGCAAGAGATTAAATCAATAGTCACACCAAGGTTACACTTGATAAAATCAAAAGGCAATCATTTTTTCCCTTGAAAGCAAACAACAAGCTTCTATTTGGAAAGAATAAAGCACTTACATATTGTTAGAATTAAAGTGGAGGAATTACTCAATTTCCATTCTTTGATGTCCTTTACACACTCGTTAAACATGTTCAGTTGGCACCCATTGGCTTCTGAGTGGCACAAAAGGAAAGCATTCACCCTGTCATCCAGAGATTGAATCCCAATGATGCTACAGCCATCCATGTCTGGGAGCTCTAGTGATCAAAATGGCCATGCTTTCATGAAGGGAGGGGTGACATACTCTGTCTAATCTCATACTATCAACTACAGCAACACTAGCCAAACATGGGTGTCTGCGAGCTCATGTATACAGAAGTAGGTGGATAGCACTTTCCTCCTAGTGTGTTACATTGCCCCCTTAGGTTACATGAGTAGCAGTTTCAAAAGATGCGCTTGATCATGCAGAATTAGCCATGACTGCTTCATGAGAATTGGTCAGGAATAAATTAGGGAGAAAATCTTTGAAATCAACAACAATAACAACAAGTTGGCACCCATTATTTGGTTTGGTTGATACATACAGTTGAATGTTGTCAGCATATCAATGTAAATTAATAAAAGATTAATGAAAAACTGTGTCCAGTGTCAGTATATATACAGAAAAAAATAGTAAAGTCCTGTATAACACCACATTTACACACATTCACAACAATTCTCAACTTGGTAGTGGTCAGATAAGCTTCGAAGTATGCTACGAGTGAACCCACAACCTTTGCATTCAAACTGAATGTTTAATAAAGGAAAAGTGACATTTGGGTGATATTTAGGAGGAAATGAAACAGTGTGGGCAAATATTAGTGTATGCAATTATAGTAATGAAAAGTAATAGAATGTTAATGATTGTGTACAGTGGAAGAATATATACTGGAAAAAAAAAACAATGGTCTTAGAATAGAGCCTTGTAAGACACCAAATTTACAGTCGAGGATTCTTCCTTTGTATTGTGGCTCATATTTGTGTTTGTTTGGTTCCTCCATCATGCTATTGGCATATTAAATGATTGTGTGCACCTGTTTTTTTTTAGTTCTTGATTAATCTTCCTATTTCTACATTGTTGTGTCTTTGCAATGTTACAAGGTCTATGTTGTGTATTGTTCTGTTCTAATAGCTTGTTTCCCTTCTCTGGTGTCTTGTTTCTTGATTCTCACCTGTTCTTCTGGTTCAGATTGATTTTGCCTGCCTCAGCTTCGGCCACCACCATGGATCCTGCATTCTTAAACTGTACCTTACTTATGCTGGCCCGAGACTAGAGGATAATTGAGCAGGTTTTGGAAATAACTAAGCAGATTGTCTCTTGACCATTGTGAGGGCGTTCCTGATTCAGGCAGGTCTGAATCAATTATCTGCCAAAATGATCCTGTAGAGTGAGGGATTTACAGACATAATCTTAGTGTAGCCAACTTGAGGAACCTAGTCTCCCTGATTTTGAGTCGTAAATATGAAACGCTTGATATTTATAAGTTGAAATCTTGTAGTGTGAAAGGAACAGCAATGGAAAATCCTGTAGTGTGAAAAAAACAGCAATGGTGTATTAAGCAGAGCAGGAAGGCACAAACAGGAGCCCTGATTGAGACTAACAATAAAACTTTATTTCCAAATCACCTCCAGCTCATGTGTCACAGCCATGAATTTTTTTCATATTTTATCTCATATTTTGTTTTTCAATGCAAAACATGACACACGCAAATGCCACCAGCAGATGACGACCATACGCCTTCACATTTGTTTTGCTCTGAAGTCGCGTTTAATCACGCAAGTTTCTGTGAGATCCCTGGAATGTCTGAAATAATTTAATATAAATGCCAACAATGTCATCCTGCATCTCGAATGTATCATCTGGTGTGTGCGTTCTTATGATTAAAATATAAAAATCAGTTAAATCTGTTATGTCTGTGGTCTCCCATGTTTTTAAAATTGGTTAAGATTAGAAAATCCTCTTGTATGGTCCAACCCTTACACAGAAAATCTACTATTTACATTTACAAATAGTTTCAATGATTTTAACTCTTGATTACAAATGATTTTTCTTCCCTTATTTCAAACATAATAATAAACAAGCATATTTAACACTAAGAATTAACAAGGATAACAAATAATAAATAAGATGAAATAATTATCAGGAGCATTTTTTGTACATAGTGCACCATATTAATTGAATTATCATCTTTTAATGGTTAAGAGATGTCAATAATTAACACTGCTAATTAAGTAAGGGAGTATGTGTATTACTATTTACATGTAATATATATCCTTCATGCCATATAGAAATTTAATAGAAGTAGCTCAAGTTAAACATCAATCATTTACACATAGCTGTAGTAACAATGGTAGCTAAGTGTGTGTATCTGTATCATGTGCTTTCCATGGTACATGGTAAGCAGGCTCCATTAGGTACAGCAACTCACAAGGTCAATGTCACTAATAACTCTGAGAGAGAGAGAGAGAGAGAGAGAGAGAGAGAGAGAGAGAGAGAGAGAGAGAGCACAAGAGAAGTATTTAGCGTAATTAATAATACAGCACCAATGAATTATCAAATCTGTTTGGTTTTGAAGTTTTGGGGTTTTTTTAATCAGGAAACATTAATTTGACATGAAGAGGAAATGGCTGTTTATCGTTGTTATAATGAAAGTGATAACAAGAACTAACTTGTCTTGGAGATGTTTGGGAGCATTAAATATTACTGTAAACTGTTATAACGTGAGAAATGCCATTCATTAATAATTTATTTTTGTATAACTGAATAGCCTGTATCTTTGTACCATCTATATGCTTTGTTTTTTGAAGCCTTGAGTGTGTTTACATTTCCAATTCTGAACAATATCCCAATGCTTTCTTACATGTTTCTGTAATTTCCTAGTCTTTTACAGTATGGAGGCTGCTTGCTTACCAATAGGTAAGTCATACACCAACTAATCTCCTGAGTTTATGAGTATATTGCAAGTAACATAGTTCTCTTGTTTTTAGTCTTCTAGTTGCCTGAATTCCTAGCTTCTTATTCTGGTCATGTCTCATCTGTCTTCTCCTGTTTTAGGCCTACTCTGTCTTTTTGCAGTATAATTAAAGATTTGTGATGTGTTAAACAGGACAAAAGAGAACATCTGCAAATGCAGTCATGATTTCAAGTTTCATTTTCTGATAAGAGAAAGAGAAAGGATGAGAAAACAGGCATAAAAGGGATAGAGGCAAAGTGATAGAGACTGTACAAGAAATGGTTAAATAGAACAAAAGAAAGCATCAGTTATCATACACATCATAAGAACATTACAATTTCTTAGGACAGATGGGAAAGAGACAGTCTTTATGTGCTAGTATTGATTTATTTGATATATATAAAAAGACATTTTGCATACAGTATATATTTATCATACAGATAATTTTCAGGGTCATTTAGGCGTAAGACTTCAATTTAAAGGGGACATGCCATACTTTTCAAAATTATTTTTTAATTGAAAAAACACCTTGGTTTCTTTTTTTCTTCCTCTTTTAGCATTGTATGAAAACTTTATAGGATAAGACTGATTTTGTGGCCACGATTTTTAAATATTAAATATGCAAATAGCTTTGCTCTGATTGGCTAACATCTTTAAATCAGAAATCGGTCATCCACACCCAAGGAATGGTTTTGCTATGGGCCTCACGTTGCTGTTTTTATGATGGCATCCATATTCTTGTGTAACTAGCAACAGCTATCTGACTAGCAACTGAACTAGCAACAGCTAACTGCCTAGCAATTGAACTAGCAACAGATAACTGCCTAGCAATTGAACTAGCAACAGATAACTGCCTAGCATCTGAACTAGCAACAGATAACTGCCTAGCAAATGAACTAGCAACAGCTAAGTAGTGCAAAAGAACCCTCTGTAAGATTAGTGCTTATAGGATCTCACCTCAGTGCATGGTGGCTAACAAATTTATCAAAATCACACAATGGGGAGTTGATTATTACTACTTATTAATACTATGGTCAATTCAGATAATGTAGCCTATTGTAGCCTAGCCTACATGTTTTATGTAACTCTAGTGTCATGGAAAGAATGTTAATGTTAGCTGACCATGAGCTAATGTTACCTGAGGGCTTTGACTGGTCAGGCAAGCGAACTAAGGTTCAGTCCAAAAGTAGAAATATCTTACAATATCTCACATAACATTTAACATGTGGACTGGTCATCTACCCCAACAGAGATGGCACGGCTCTGTCTTCTTGATTCATATTGCTATGGGTGGTCGTATGTTAATGGGGATGATATAAAAAAATGTTCCCATGTCACATTGACATATCTTATTTCAAAAATCACAAGAACAAACAAATAGGTGATTTTAGTCACTGACCCATGTACTCCATTTTTTTTATTTTAGAAGAAAAATCACCAAGCTTGGGCAGGGCTTTTAGGGATCTATTTCTAAATTTGTCTGATAGGAAGAACATTCAAGGTTGGGCTTTGAAAGCAATACTTGGTACTATTTAGCAGATACATGAAAAAAATCTCTCTCTCTCTCTCTCTCTCTCTCTCTCTCTGTCTCTCTCTCTCTCTCTCTCTCTCTCTCTCTCTCTCTCTCTCT
>JAQQZU010000011.1:16431263-16443867 GCA_030068025.1 Parauchenoglanis punctatus
TCTCTCTCTCTCTCTCTCTCTCTCTCACACACACACACTCACACACACACACACACACACACACACACACACACACAGGGAGAGAGAGAGAAAGATTCAGAGATAGCGCCATGCTATTATTGTGACTGTTACATTCCCTTTAGTGCGTCTGAGGATAAAAGGGGAGTACCATGGGTGAACATGTGTTGGATGGTTATAAGGAAAATGCACAGACAACAGCCTTATGGTTAAAGAAATGCTTTACCATTGACTTCTCTATTTTTCACACACATAGTGCAATACAAGGGGTCTGGTACATTAAATTTACAATAGAGCAATTGAGCCAGTTCCCTTGCAAACAAGAGTTTATAAGGCAACTGGGAGAACAGAAATTAATTAGTGAAAGGTAAAAACAAAGAAAAACAATAAACAATGCTTCTTCTCAGCATATAACTAACATAAGGTTCCCAAGCTACCAGCATCGGGGGATGGACCACGGACGATGCTGTAGAAAAGAAAGTAACAAAATGCCTATCCTGTCTATCCCAAATCTAACAGCCAAATTACAGCGAATGGTACACAACGATTGGTCGAGTCATCACCTGTGAGCCAGTAAGATTATAGAGAAAAGTGACAGAAAAACACCAAACACTTTTGTGCCTCTCCAGCATGTAACAGTGACATTTACTCCTACAGACATAGTCCATATTCTTCATGTGCAGTCATTCAACCTACATAACCTATCATCATACTCTGCACTACAACACATTCCAGGCATGTGCAGTGCTGTTTTCAGTGTAAATAATATTCTTTCAGGCAATTTTGAATTAAAATACCAATATGTTCAAAACAATATGAAAAAAATGCAGCAGACCAAAATGCTCATTTTTCTTGGCTTGTGCATGTTTAACCCTATTCCTTTGCTATCTCTGTTTGTTCTGTGCAGGTGAGGATAAGGTTAGGGATTAGGGTCCTAAATACTACTTTAAGTTTTAAAATGCAGGTTGGAAGAATTATGGGTAGCTGCCTTGGGCCAAGTTTCTCATCAGAACGATGACAATTTCATAAGTATGAGTATCATGACTGTGGATTGGTCATTTTGTAACTCAGGAAATTTTAACCCACATTTTCTAAAGTATTACTTCTACTGAAAATAGGAAGACACCTAAACATGCAGCCATGCTTTAAATACTTTTGGTTAAGCATTACTCTGAAGCAGTGTGAAATAATATTTCACCATCACTATTATTATTATTATTATTATTAACACTCTTATAACATTCAAAGCTCCACTTTGAACATACAGACCTGAAAATAAATTAAGAGACAACTGCAAAATTATCCGTTTCTCTGGTTTTATTATTTATAGGTATGTGTTTAAGGTACATTTTTTATTTATTCCATAAACTGACAACATTTCTTTCCAAATTCCACATAAAAATATTGTCA
This sequence comes from Parauchenoglanis punctatus, assembly GCA_030068025.1. Lineage (NCBI taxonomy): Eukaryota > Metazoa > Chordata > Actinopteri > Siluriformes > Auchenoglanididae > Parauchenoglanis > Parauchenoglanis punctatus. Next base: position 16,432,692 of record JAQQZU010000011.1, read on the forward strand.
CTTGGAGCATTTAATTAACAGAAAATGACAACTGGTCAAAATAGCAAAAAAGATGCAGTGTTGTCAGACCTTGAATAATGCATAGAAATCAATATCATATTCAATTTTAAACACAATACTAACTTATGACCTTAGGAAGAGTTCAGGAATCAATATTTGGTGGAATACATTTAATCACAGCTTTCATATCTTGGCATGCTCTCCACCAGTCTTTCACATTTCTCTTGAGTGACTTCATGCCACTCCTGGCACAATACTTCAATTAGCTAAGCTTGTAACCATCCATCTTCCTCTTGATCACATTCCAGAGGTTTTCAATGGGGTTCAGGTCTAGAGATTGTGCTGCCCATGACAGGGTCTTGATCTTGTGGTCCTCCATCCACACCTTGATTGACCTGGCTGTGTGGCATGGAGCTTTGTCCTGCTGGAAACCCAATCCTCAGAGTTAGGGAATATTGTCAGAGTAAAAGGAAGTTCTCTTACAGAATAACCTTTGGGGTGCTTCAGCAAGGCAGGAATGGGGCAGATTTTTGTTTGTGAAGCCATGTACAAGGTGTGCCCCCGGGGGATACTGTGGCTTGTAGGCTTTTCCAGGGCTCCGTCTAACCATTAGACAGTCAAGTGATAGGAAAAGGTGAAAATTGGACTCATCAGGGAAGATGACTTTACTCCAGTCCTCTAAAGTCCAATTCTTATGGTTTTTAGCAAACCTCAGTCTGGCTCTTCTTTGCTTCTCGTTGATGAAGGGATTTTTCTTCTCCACCCCAGAGGAGCCCGTTTCAAACCGACCTTGCCGTGCACTTAACCCAAGCTGCCATTTGCCATTCTTTTTGTAGGTCACTTGATGTCATCCTACAGCTGTTGTGAGACATTAGAAGGAGTTGACTATCATCCCAGTCAGTGGAGAGTTGTTTTTGCCCTCTGCCAGTCTGTAACTTTGTTGTCCTCAATCTCCGCTGCTTGACCTTGTTCTTATGAACAACTGTTTTTGAAATTTTGAGGATAGAAGTAAACTGACACTCACTTTATCCCTCTGCTAGTAAAACCAGAATTGAATCCTTCTTTTTCTTATTCATAACTATTCTCTTTAACTCTTTTGGCATGATGAACAAATATTTTTGTATTCCAATTATATATAAGGCACTACTAGCACTGTTTTTGCCATCCAAACTGGTCTTATTGCGAGAGGATAGTGAGGACCAAAGCTGTGGTTTTTATACTTTTCCTCGTTAAATAAGATTTGATTCAGGTGATCATCTAATCAGTACCTCGTTAAGTAAAATGAGTTGTGCTTGTATTGGAATTCCCCCACAAACACTGGTATGAAATGGCTGCCATACATAGAGATGCTGATTTAAGAAAACGGTTTAAGTGCTCTTTTAATTTTTTCCAGAGCTGTATGTTGCAGCCAATTTGGCAAGATATGTCTGGGTTCATATGCATCCATATCCTTAGATCATTCAGTGAAATTCTGCACCCACCAGTTAAAGCGCCCACAATTAGCATTCCTCTTAGACTTTTTTCTTTATATATTTTTAATACAATTTCATGAAATTACCCAATCATGAAGGCGAATAACCTGCTTTTTCGACGTGTCATTAGCATTATATTACAGAAACAAATCCCATTTCTGCACAGTGGAGCAGCGTTTTGTTCAGAGAGTCATTTGCTGTGATTAGCTTAGTGTATTGTTCACTGGTTTGGTGTTTATTAGGATGATTTGCTAGCACATTGACAGATTAATGATCCTCTCGACAAAAGCTTCTGCCAACGGCATTGTACTGTATATAGGGCTCTAATCTCATTTGGATTTAATGACAACAATATAAACAGCAGTCATGTGGATCAGGTGCTTTTCTCATCTTGTCAAAGCCAAAGTTTGTGCTGGCTTTAATATGTGCTAACAGAGCTACATTTAAACAATAAGAAAACAGTAATAGAAAAATTGTATTCATATGGTGCTTTTCAGAAACATAAAGATGCTCACAACCAGTGCATACATTATAAAATGATATATGTACTGATCAGCCATAACATAAAAACAAGCTGTGTAGGTCAGCCTTGTGCCACCAAAACAGTTCTGACCCATCACGGCATGGACTCCAGAAGACCTTTGATGGTGTGCTGTGGTATCTGGCACCAAGAGATCCTTTAAGTCTGGTAAGTTGTGAGGTGGGGCCTCCATGTATCGGACTTGTTTGTCCAACAAATCCCACTGATGCTTGACTGGATTGAGATTTGGGGAATTTGGAGGCCAAGTCAACATCTTGAACACTTTGTCATGTTCCTCAAATCATTCTTGAACAATTTTTGCAGTCTGGCAGGGAGCATTATCCTGCTGAAAGAGGCCATTGCCATTAGGGAATATTGTTGCCATGAAGGGGTGCACTTGACTTGGAAGTGCAACAATATTTAGGTAGTTGGTACATGTCAAGTAACATCCACATGAATGCCAGGACCCATATTTCCCAGCAGAACAATGCCCCGAGCATCACACTGCTTCCGCCGGCTTGCTTTCTTCTCATAGTGCATCCTGGTGTCATGTCTTCCCCAAGTAATTGATGCACATATACCCGTACGCCACATGATTTAAAGGAAAATGTGATTCATCAGACGAGGCCACCTTCTTCCACAGCTTCATGGTCCAGTTCTAATACTCATACAGTCCCATACACATCAAGCTGCACTGCACTGTATGTTCTGACACCTTTCTATCATAGCTAGCATTACCTTTTTCTGCAATTTGTGCTACAGTAGCTCTTCTGTGAGATTGGACCAGACTGGTTAGCCTTCGATCCCCACACACATCAGTGAGCTTTGGCACCCATGACCCTGTCACTGGTTCACCAGTTGTCCTTCTTTGGGTCACTTTTGGTAAGTAGTAACAATTGCATACTGGGAATACCACACAAGACCTGCTGTTTTGGACATGCTCTGACCTAATCTTCTAGCCATCACAATTTGGCTCTTGTCAAAGTTGCTCAGATCCTTACACTTGCACTGTTTTCCTGCTTCCAACACTTCAGTTCACTTGCTGCCTAGTATATCCCACCCCTTGATAGGTGCCATTGTAATGAGATAAACAATGTTATTCATGTCAGTGGTCTTAATGTTATGGCTGATCATTGTATAGTTGTCATAATTGTAATAATTTGCCACTTTAACAGAATGCAATTTAAACTCACACAACCATAGTGAACAGAAAAAGCCTTAAGAATGCAAAACACCCACGCACAACATTTTTAAATACAGTTTTCTCTTATATCTCTTTTGGGGATAACTATATTCTACTTACTTCTGTTTGAGATACATGCAAACAGAAACATATTTATGTTCAGTACAATCTGCAAATTTTAGTTCAAATTCCATAATAATAGAATAATCATAATTCTATTAATAAAAGATATGTCAAAATTTGACCATGTGAAGGGTTTTCTCAGGCCTCCACCCATAAAAGTTTACTTTTTCATTAATTAGTCTATGTCTTTATTAAGTAATTTATTTATGATGTTATGTATTTTCTATTCTGACAGATCTGGCCCTTTTACCAGTTAATCAGCTGAGTTGATTTGGACAGGCTCTAGCGGGTTGAGCCTGTTGAGCTAGCAGGCTCTTGCATTAGCTTGATTTTATTGTTCCAAATCAGCTAAGCACGTATGATGAATCCAGGAAAATGAGTAAAATCTGTGAATTTGTGAAAAATTAGTAAAAAGAAAAAAAATAATCTCAAATAAAAATGCCTACTAATCAATAATAATTTATTATCCATGTCTTCACAGGATAATGATGCTTTAAAATGAGTTTCACAGTTCATTATAGATAAATTTCATCATAGAGAAGTATTTAAAAGGTATTGTGAATAAATGTAATTTATTTACACTATATGCTATACAGCTTTATTAGTCCTTTTATCACTGCTTAATTATTTGAAAGAAAACATATGAAGTTTCATTGAAATAGTATCATCCTGTATAAGAATAATTTTACATGTGCAGCTACAGTGTAGGAATATATTATGTATAACTTGCAAAAAACAACTTTGCAACCACAAGAACCTCAATTGAGAATGAGATTGAAGGTAAGCATCCTGAGCAGAAACCAGGAGTTAATCAGGGTAGTAAGGTACAGATAAAGGTAAGGTGCAAACCTTTCAATCGTCTGTTCTGCCTGAGAGAATAGCAGAAATAAGAAAATTTCCATTATAACAGAGAGAAACAGAGAAAAGGAGCAGAGGGAGGCAGGTGCGCAGAGCTAAAGGGAAAGAGACGAGTGAGAATGAAGAGAAGAGATAATCAGAAGGAATAAGAATCGTTGAGAAAGCTAATACAGAGGAGAGGCGGAGAAGATGCAAATTGAAATACCAGTTCAAATCATTTTAGGAAGTTACAGATATGACTAGACTATACAAATAGTGTGCGATAAAATGGAAAAGAGCACACATTTTCAACTTTTTCCCTTTTTGTCAATCGCAGCATGATCATGTTTAATCATCAAACATGAGAGTAAACTCATAGCTTTAAATGATCCAGAGAAAAAAGACCTATTTTTTAAATACCATGAGAATCATAGCAGCTACATGTAATTCCACTAATAAACATACAGCATGTCTCTTCAATTCTATATGCAAAAAGCTTTATCTCATTTGACCACTTTTTTCAAAAGATCTGTTCACTCTTCTTCACACAGATGACCTTTTCTTCCACTGCTTCATCTTACAGTTCTGTACGTTCAATTATGTACGCTCTGACATTTGTGTCATCATTGATTTTACTTTAATTTTTGATTGTATAAATTGTATCAACTACATAATAGTGTAAGAGTCAGTGTTTATTTTAAATACAAAATTTTCAACTGAAAAACAAGGCAGGATTCGCTCTCTCACTCAGAGATGGAAAATTCTATCTGAATGTATGACACCGAACTGTGGTATTTTAAATCATTACTCTATTGTAACTGAATGGATTCTGTTGAAAGGATGTTTAGTATAATCATATAAGGAGAATCCAGATGAGATTATTCACTGAAGGATGGGTCAGCCTAACTAACTAAATACAACTGACTGAAGTTAATCATAATACAGTAAATTTTAACAAACAACCTAAGAGAAAAGTTCACAGAATTTAAGAGTGGAGAAAATACACTTATGTCTGCCCATTTCAGATTTTTTTAAACCACCAAATTAGACATTTAATGCATTTGGTGTAGTCCAGAGTGACTGTAAGTGACATGAATTCTATAAGTGAATTCAAGCTGTATGTAATTATTTAAAATGTCACTGCGCAGCACTGAGCACATTCTATTTTTAAAGGGAATAAAGGGAGATTATTTGTTTGCCAAAGCACAACTCTTGATAATGTATTCATCCTTTCATAACCGAACCCTGTTTTACAATTACAAAACTGCCTGTGCTGATGGGCATAACATTATCACAAATGTGTCTGCCACACACACACCAACACTGCAATCGCATTCCTTATTTTTGCTTTTGTGTTATGATCACAAAGGAAAGGCCATCAGACTGAATAGCGCTGAAAATAGAAAGCACTAAAATAGAAAGCACTAGAGGAATAGAAAATAGAAATAGAAGCACTAGAGCATTGGACCGGAAAAGTCTACAATGAAGATTATTAAAAATGTAAAGCTGTGTCTTACTATCCATGTGAGGACATTCTATATGATAATTATTAATGAATTAATATCAATTATTTATTACTTAACAATAAAATAATTATTAGTTAATAATTAATTATAAATTCTATATAATAATTATTAATCAAGGTGTAGGCAAATATATGCCTACACCTATATGTAAACCTCGATAACCAAAAAGAAACATTGCGGCACTTTTAGTGTTTTAAATAAGAGATGCAGGTTTTGTTAAAAAATAATAATAATAGAAAAAAACCAGAAATAAGAACATTCCCACACTCACATGCACACACACAAAGGAAAAGTGAAAGAGTCGGACACACCAACAACCTCTTTCATGAACATACTCAAGATTTCACATAATTCCTCAAGCTTCTTTGTTGTTTCACTCCCTCTCTCTCACTTTTCTTCACTCTCCTCTCTTTCTTTTCCCGACCAAAACACTTCTTAATTAGCCGATAGTCTGAGCTGTGAATGCACATGTCAGAAATGTCAACAGGAGATTACATCTTTTGGTGTGATCTGTGTTCCCAGCTTGTGCTGTGTTTAGAGGCCTTGCAGCTGTAATTATGCCTGCTTCTTGTCTGGATTACTTAATTAGGGTTAAGACATAATTAGGACAATGTTTAAAAAAAAAAAAAAAAAAAGAGGCACATAGAGAAGCTCTTCTTCTTAGCCCATTAGGGCAGGACATTCCAACTGATATCTTATTACCTATGTTGATGTACGAGGAATTATATATGTGCAAAAGTATTTGTGCATATACTATAGACCTTAGCCACGCCTCCTGGTTGCAAAAAACACAAAGGGTGTAGTGATTTTTACGTTCAAAATCCACATATCTTTGAATCGGACACCTTTCCAAGCAGAAAAAAGAATCTTGTTGTTACAGACAATTAGGAGGGAAAATTAGCCTGTCTCTGCACTGCTTATTTCATTTCAGCTAAAAAGCTAAATGTCATATCAATGAAGTTGGCTTGCTAAGAATGTAACAGGCTAAAGTTGCTGTTTAGATAACTAACCTACTGTAATTTAGATTGCCTTAAGAAACCTATGTATTTAGCTTGCCTAAAATCTACATCAAGAAACTAGCTAGCTAACACTAGCTAGCTAGGTCATGTTGTTATTGAGGCGGCGGCTAAAATAGACACATTTAGTTAGGACGCTGTGATGTCCCTAATGTTGTAAGCATAAAGATATTTGTATGCCTTCAATTTCTCTCGAGTATAAACACTCTGAGTTTCTATGAGATACATACATATGTACAATCGTTAGAGGCTAGGCAACAACTTAGCATCATTTAGCCACTGGCAGGATGCTAGAGATCTAGAGTTACACTAATGGTTACACACATTAGTGTAATCCATAATAATAAGTGAATAACATTTTAGCTAATCTCAGTTCAATTCCTAGATGAAATTATTATTATTTTTCAGTCAGATTTAACCAAGTAGCATCAGGATGCTAGACTATTCAGGTATTTTTTCAACTAGGTTGCATGGACATCTCTTTTTATTTACGAACACTAGTGGTCTATACACAAGTAGTAGGCATATTAATACATGATTAAACATACATTTACAGATTTACAGGTTTTTGGCATTAAAAGGTGTCAAAACTTTGGGATGTTACTAACATTATTTAAGGATAGTATAAACTTATAGTAACTTTTTTTTAACTTAGAATACTATGTAAAAGTCTTAGGTGCCCTACATTTGTGTATATTTTTAAGTCTATTTTATGCTTACTGTATTAGTAGTGTGTCAGTAGAAAAAAAAAGTGACAGAAGAACTGTAGGTGTTTCTACAAAAAGCCTAATAGACAGTTTATTTTGAAAACTGCTGTAATGTGCAGTATGGTGAGGCAGGACACAAGTGGGTTTACTTAGCAAGGGCTTTAGCATGCTTAATCCATAGTCACAGTTTGCTGCAAGTCCCAAAACACATGTTGGCAGTAAGAAAAGAGAATAAACCAGAAATCAGAAATGTGCAATAGAATAGGCAAAACCTCACAAGGAGGACAACAGGGAAAAACTGACCAAACTAATCAGAATAGAGCACAGAACAGGCAAACACATTAGGGGAGCCAACAAATGCCATGACAAGGGCAAAGGCATGAATAGAATCCAAAACAAAAACACATGGCAAAATATGAATGAAAGAACTAAACTATAGAAAGCAACGTTAGCTGAGCTGAGAACCACAAACTGAGAGAGGAATTCTGTGATTGCACAACACTGTCCCTAAGAGAATTTATGCAATCTTAAACATGAAGGCAAATTATATAGAAAAGTTTGATAAAAAATAAATAAATAAATAAATAAAAACTTACTGCTCAATATAATAATTATCCTAAAAAGTTTTATTATATTTTACTATTAGACTATACTTTATATCCTGACTGTAAGAATAAGAAAATATATTATACTGTCATAGATTAATAGAAAGAGCATTAAGCTGTGGATTGTTAATATTGTTTTCATGCAGTCCATTTATGAAGTCTCTTTATCCTTTAACAGCCCTCAATGTCATGCCAATTATCTTCCACTGTATGATCCAGGTCACCTTAATTTAGTGACCTTAGCACCAACAACATATGACTTCTAACCTTCTGACACCAACTCCCTTGTACACATTTGCGCGCACACACACACACACACACACACACACACACACACACACACTCACACACACACTCACTCACTTCATACAGCCCCTACACAAGCAATGGTAAAAAAAAATTTAAAAAAAAAAAAGCATTCATTAGATGTATGCCCATACTCATGTTCTCATTGTATTCTTCTTCTTCCTGTCTTAATCCTATAAGAAAATTCACACCACAGAAAATGAACCATTGATGCCCCTATGACAAATTGGATTTGATTTGTGGTTTCTGGGGCAAGACTTTTGGTGTCACCAATTTGCACTGCTGAAAACACCTTGCAGCCATTAGCATTCTGAGTGATCTCTCCTCGGTGCCGAGAATTTCACATCCTGAATAAAATCAATTGCTATTTTTCTCAATTTTCTCCCACCTTTTTTTTTGCCCTTTAACTCACAGTGTTAACATTTTAATAGGAAAACAGGAATACAGTACAAATGTCCAGCATATGAAAACATATACAACCCATATCAAGTTCATTAGAAGTGGTGGTCTGTGCACCATTTGAAGCTCAGATGCTAGTCACTGGATATATTTCAGACATCGAGACCAGTGCTTGATGGATGAAGTTGAGCACTATGACATGGTGAAAAGACGTGCAATATCCTAGTGGTTCACAAGTTTAGGTACTGAAAAAAGTTCCTAAAGTGGGGAGTGAAAGGTGTAAGATCTTTGTTAATCATGAGCGCAAGTTAAAAATAAAATGAAGCAAATGGTAACAAGTACTAAATTATTTCAAGTTTAAACCACAAGAGGCAGGTAATTTGTGAAAACTAAATCTAATCTTATCTGATGTGCTAATAGCTATCACATGAGTTTTAGCAACAAAATGGATAACCGTAACTGTCTTTTATGCATTTTTGCCTCACACAAACAGGTTTTACATTCTTTTTAAGGGACTTAAATCATTTAAAACCCCTTTTATAAAACTCATAGTTTCGGCTCTCTGATATCGTGAGCCATGTTTGAAGCCTTTATAAATCATGGTAATTGAATCCTGTATTAATGCCCACGGTTTTAAATCAATAAAACTAATAAAACCATTACACCAAGCCATAGTACTGTCAATGCTATATTGTGTGGTAGTATATTTGTTTATTGAAATATCATTAATAATCGGTTTCATTATGTATTATTTATGAAAAGCAATAAGCCACTTGAGGGTATGGTTTCCTCCGCTTTGCATCGTGCCTAAGCACATCCTTACCAATGACAACAAGCACGGTGATGCATGCGTTGTCTTGGGCTCATTGCTACATTATAATACCAATTTGATAAAGTAAAGTCTGTGATAAAGTAATTTCACATCTGAAGTTAAAAGTGAGTAAGCTATTTGCACAGATTATCCAGTTTCCTTGCTAAAGACAGCATTTTATATTATATGTAAGATGGGAATTCAGACAAGCTGCTAAATATTACCTTGGTCTAAAACCATGTGCTGTATGGCTAAACGGAAGATTTATTTTTAGGATAAAGATGACATGGTAATTGTGCTTTTAGTGTGCTTTGAGTGTTTACCACGTTTGTCATATTGTTGCTTTTCTTCCAGAAAAATTATGATAACTGTAGTTGATTAAAGCACACAAATACTTACAATTTCCTATGGGTGGCTTTGAGTCTGAAAGAAATATTGCAGACCATACAGGATGAATAAATGCGCATTGTTGGTTATACACTGTGTGTGTGTGTGTGTGTGTGTGTGTGTGTGTGTGTGTGAGAGAGAGAGAGAGAGAGAGAGAGATTGGGAAAACCTATGGGGGATATGTGTCAGAAAGAATATGCCAGGTCACACAGCATCAACAAATGGTTGCGGTATTCACTCTGTCTGTGTGTGTGTGTCTGTGTGCGTTCATTGGTTAATTGGTTTTGTAAGGAGGGGAGCCCTTTTTTACATATAACTGTGGTCAAAGTCTTTCAACGCATCTTTATTTACATAGCCTGTTTTTGAAGATGAAAAATTATTTACACACGCACGACATTGGGCTTTAATATGGTCTTCCTTCTTCAGCATTACCGTAGTTTTTATTTTAGAAAGCAGAACTTACCAAAAAAAAAAAAAACCTTCTAGGGTCCTCTTCATTGTCAAGTCTCATCTCTGTGTTTCTTCAGCCTCTGAATGAATGAACACAATTAGTTTAGTTAACTTAAAGACTGTCAGTTATCTACAGATACAGTATCTTCCTTTCATCCTGCTCATACATTAAGTAATATCTCTCTACCAATCCCTCTATATATTACATGATCTGGTGAGTTTTCCTTTGTTACCAGTTTTAGGCTTTATGTTTACTTCTGCATAATTAGCTTAATTTCAGCTCATTTACACAGTTTCTGGTAGAATGTTTTCCTGTGAAGCTAAAAACAACCACTTACTGTAGTTCAACATAGGCGACAAATGGTTAATCCTGCCAAACAGCTCGGTAAATACACATAAAATGTTAGCTAACTCAGAACTGAACTTTTGAAAACTTACTATGGCGCACAATGGTTGTGACTGAATGTTGAAATGCTATTCACACCATTAGCGACTGTTACGTGTGTATATGCATTTGATGACATATGATCATTTATAACGGTGACCTATAAAGCTCATTGTTGACATTGTTTTGGGTGTACAATTCAAATATCTCTCTTTGTGGTTTAGAGAATTAGTCTTCCAGACTCATATGCTATTAAGGTTAAAAAAATACAAATGATACAATGATATGATTTTGAAGGAGAATGAGCAGGGAGAGATTTGGATGTGAGGAGGTGGAGCTCAATTCCGGTGCGCTTCGACCCAATTTAACCCCTTTCTCTCTCTGTGTGTGTGTGTGTGTGTGTGTGTGTGTGTGTGTGTGTGTGTGTGTGTGTGTGTGTGTGTGTGTGT
>JAQQZU010000011.1:16443967-16457566 GCA_030068025.1 Parauchenoglanis punctatus
CAGTAGGTACCTGTCACAATCAGCAAAAACTTTTCAGGAAGCAAGACTTTTCAAAAAAATTGTTGTGCAGTGATATTTGACTCGGAATTGGTTAATTTAAATATGTAAATAGAATTAAATTAAATATGTTGGTTTCCTGGCATGGATCTGACTTTTAAGCACAGTCTGCATGTTTTTGATAGTGTATATGTCACAACTTTGGAAAGGCCAATCCAAAAGCTTGATGTTAGCCTGCTTAACCACTCCACAATTAACTTTGATGGGTTAGTGTTGGAACACCCAATTGTGTTCACATTTCCACTGTTTAACTGGTAGTTTGAGGTTATGCTGAAGAATTCTGTAATAGCCCTCCTTTATTATCCCATTCACTTTGCTTAACCATGCTTATAAGTTGCAAAACAGTTGGTATAGTGTTCTTGGGGTTGAATGCTTCTCTGTTACTCCCCAAAACATGCCTCTGTTCATTTGGCCAAACACCTCAATCTTTATTTTATCTGGCCAAAAACTTTCTTCCAAAAGGCTGCTTCTTTGTCCATGTGGTCAGCTGCAAACTTTAGTTGAGGTTGAAGGTGTTTATTTTTAAGCAAAGGCTTTTTCTTTGAAGGTATCCTTCCATTCTATGGTGATGTAAAACACACTTGACTGTTGGTGTTCCAGCAGCTTCCAGTTCATGGCAGGCCTGTGCCATGATGGTTCCTGGGTTGTTCCTTACCATCCGAACCAATTTCCTCTCACTGAGGGTGACAGTTTGGGTCTTCTTCCAGACCTTGGCATAGTTGCTACACCTCCCATTAATTTCATGAACACTAACAGGAAGTTAAGAGGCCTTGGCCAGATAAAAGACATTTTAGAATTGTCAGCAGCACTGACTTAATACTCTAAATTGATGAATGTATACTCCTGACCCTTTATGTAGAATTTTGACCCTGTGTTGATTTCAGGCAATCCAATAATAATTTAAAACTTGTGCACCAAATTTTTTTTTTATTATTATTATTATTATTATTATTATTATTATTATTAATGATGTATGTTGAACAATCATTCTTCCCTCAAAAAAATAACAGTTCAAAGAAATCATCGAAAGCCCAATATTGCCATGACATTTGTGTCCAGGATGACTGTAGATTGTCTGTAAACTGTAAAAGTGTAAAACTCTCTTTGTGTGTGTGTGTGTGTGTGTGTGTGTGTGTGTGTGTGTGTGTGTGTGTGTGTGTGTGTGTGTGTGTGAATTACAGAAAGTATAGTCTTGCGCTCTCTACCACCAGCCACCAACCAGCATGAAAGCATAAACCACAAATGAACACTCTAATATATCGCATGTCAACACAAACCATACTACCTCTGTGTGTGTGTGGAGGTTATTTTCCTCTTCATTTTCAGGGAAAGTGCAACACCTGCTACTGTTGATGCATCTGATGGGGTCTGTGTGTGTGTGTCTGAAAAAGAAAAGGTCAGACGGAGTTATGAGGGAATGTCAGCTGCCCATCTCTCCGTTTGATTTTCTCATAACCTCCAGAAATAAACATCAAATGCATTGAGGCTGACATACACACACACACAGACACACACTGAGTCACAAGCTTCTGATATGAGAAAACATAAGGTAAGAAAGATTATTTCACTGTATATATGTGTGTAGTTGGATTTTGGTGAATAAATTCTTCCTTTTAAATGAACAGACAAACAACACAGTCACTGGGGAGCAAATATGTTGCCCTATGAAGCTCTCGGCACCACGCACACATAAAATGTGCTAACAACTAGCGATGATAATAAATGAATGTTAATTAAATACATAAATGATATAATTGAATTGATAATTAAATGACGGAAGGAATAATAAAGATAGCTGTAGGAGGTGAAACGAGATTTTGATAAGAGTAATTGATGAATTACATTATAAACTTATTTACTTTCCAATTTCTTTTTCAAGAAATGAACTTTAAATATTTAAAATATCATTTTATATAGCCTTTCTTCATATAGTTTTCTTGCATGGCTGATGAAGGATTTGTCTGAAATGTCCAGTCTGTCTAGAGGCTTTGTGTACTACACTTCATTTCATTTAATAAATGCACTATGTGACATACTACAGTGAGTGGGTGGGTGGGTGGATGGATGGATGGATGGATGGATGGATGGATGGATGGATGGATGGATGGATGGATGGATTTCTCTTTACTGCTGTTTTTGTTATGCTAGCTCCTTACCCAACATAATCATTGCAGAAATACAGTTAAGGCAAGGTTAATAAAGGTCTATATAATAAATATAAAACTCAATTCTTCATCTTTTTTGGTAGTTTATCAGGTTTTCCAAGATGGCCACACATATTTCACACATACAAACACATTCACACAATTAAGCTACCATGCATGTCTGTGCAAATATAATTACATTCAGACATAGTGAGGAGATAATTGGTGAAGGTGATGATGAAAGTGACATTTTAGTGTGTTATAATTGTACAATAGGTACACAGTTATGAGAATGGATTGGAAGGTGATATACCTGTCTGTATGTGGTTAAGGCTTTTAGCTTCAGATGATTTTTAATTTAATTCAGTTTTATTTATATAGCACTTTTAACAATGGACATTGTCACAAAGCAGCTTTGCAGAAATCTGATATAAATTTTTAATTTGCAATTTAGAATTTTATCCCTAATGATCAAGCCAGAGGCGATGGTAGCAAGGATAAACTCCCTGAGGTGACAAGAGGAGGAAGCCTTGAGTGGAACCAGACTCAGAACCCATCATCATCTGAGTGACACTGGAGAGTGCAATTATATATAATTTCTCTTCTATAACTGTGCTAATTGTGTTAACAAGAACTTGAGTATGAGTTTTGTTAGGGTTTTTTTTTTTTATGTCTTTTGAGGGTTTTTTTTTAGAGTTTTTTAACTTGAGGTCTATTATATCAAACTGAATATATACGGAGTAGCATGTGTAGCTCAATAGAGAAAGAGACATTATAAAGTGGTGAGTTCAAATTCATTTTTCTGCATTTTTATGATGTTGAATGCCCAGTAACATGTATAAGTTAACATGCTCCTACTCTTGAAGTAAATTGGCTTTAATTGGCTGGAAGTCCAGGATCAATGGATTAATTAATTAACTTTCAGATCTTCCTGGATCAATTAATCCACTTTAACACTAGGATCCAGGAACCTCCTAAACTCCAGAAATTCTTGTTGATGAATTTTTCTGCAGTTTTATTAATGCTGATATCCTCTTGCTGAAAGGAGAGGGTCAGCTGCAAATGGTTGTACTTAAGGATGTGCACAGTCTCTGTTTTCTCTGGGTGACAGATGAACCGAAAATTGAATAGCCCCTGTTTGGTCCAAATAATACTTGGTACCACACCAAATACTTTAAAAGTACGTGCTGTTTTGGAGGACAGGCACATTCTCATTGAAGTTAGATACAGGTCACTTGTAATTATGAATGTGAACCATCACGATAGGCAAATCCGATCTGAGCAAAAAATCAGAATTGAGCAAAGAGGCTTGTGGTGTGAGTGCAGCCTATTATAGCATAGCCAGAAGTTAACACAGGTACACCTGAGTGATCACATAAGAGAGTGTGGGAGACAGCATCAAAACATCCCAGTTTATAAAAACTACCTATGCCCATGAACCCAGAGATGTAAAAAATGCCTGAGTAAACAAATCATTTTTTAATATAGTCTGAAAGATTGAGGCTGTATCTGAGTCCCTAACACTATTTGAAAGGCTATTCCAAAGCTGTGGGCATTGTAGGAAAAATCTTTGCCCCATTGTACTTTTTATTATTCTAGGTATTAATAAAGAGCCTGCCTCTTTCGATCAAAACAGATGTTGCAGAGCTAGCAAAACTTTGCTTTCTTATTTACTATGGATTAATATGCTCATCTAGTCACAAGAAGCCATTTTATAGTTGAGAAGGCTTTCTACCAGTTTAGTTTGACACCATTTAAATTCTAAATTACAAGTGTGATCATTGTACCATGGTGCTAGCTTTCATCCCCAATTAGTTTTCTTTAAAATTGGCAACATTGACTCTAAGCAAGCAGACAGTTCATCGGGGTCAGAAATTGAAGTAATCAAAGTAAAAAATCTAGTTGATTTTCAAAAACTGGGTGCAGCAGCCAACAGGACTGGATGTTTATAACAGGAGTGAAGAAATATATTATGATTAAGATCCATTTTCAATGAAGTAAAGTAGGGATCAGAGATCATTTCAGACTGGTGTAGGATGACCTTATATCCATGCCAACTGTTATTAGGAAATTAAGAGTGTGTAATGAGTCCCCTTATATTCTGATTGACACATACTCATATAGACACAAATGCTGCGCTCAAACAATATTGCAGATTATCCAAATGAATGTTGTTCATGAAACAATGAAAGTCTCTAGTGAGCTCAAGACTGCATTTTCTACAAAATTATTAGATTATAGACGAAGTCTGCAAGTTCCTGTAGAATAACTGGGCCCTGGTGACCTGTTATGTCAGATATGTCGGAAAATGTCCACAAACAACTTATTTCTTGTCTACAAGCATCCAATTTCACCATTCAGCTGGATGAATTTAGAGATAAGTGATATGATAACATATGTGAGATACATTCATTATATATCTGTAGAGGATTTTTTTATACTGCAAACCAAATAAAGGAAGTGCAACAAGAACAATTTTGTTTAATGTTGTTAATGATTTCTTTGCAACCAGTTACCTGAAATGGGAGTCATGCTTGGTTGCCTTTACCAACTGAGCACTTTCCATGATGGAAGATTAGGGTGACATGAAAGATATTGGAAATAGCGCTACATGCTCTATGAAACCATTGCATGATCCACTGCAAAGCTTTTGCTACTCTTGGAATGGATCATGAATGCAGTGACATTTTTAATGCTGCTGTAAAAAATGTGAAATGTATTATTATTTGGCTTAAAAATCATGCCTTTTTCCTGCTTTTGTGCCAATATAGGTATAGAGCATCAGGCTCTGCAAATGCACACTTTAAAAGTTCCAGAAACAGTTTTTTCTGTTAGAAGCCAAGTGAATTGTGCTTGTGGCATATCTTGCTGACATTTTTGATTAATTGAATATGTTAAATATGTCAATGCAAGGAACAGCTTTTGACTAAAGAACACACAGCATTCAAGGAAAATAATTCTGTTGCAGCAAACAAAGATCCAGGCTGGTACATTTCTTTTCCACTGATGAGCAACAGAACTAGAAATGAAGAGAAACTTTTATTTTGCCAGTTAATAATAGACAATAAAAGCTCAGGGCAAAATGAAGGGTTTGGCACTTTAGTTCTCATAAAGCTGGAAAGTGGAGCCCATGGTGAAAAAGTCTGAATACGTCTGGCCTAGAGTGTTGTTAGAAATAGAACGTTGCCTTCTCCATGGCCAATTAAATGAAGGTGATGTATTATATAGCTTTAACTTATTTATAGGAGAGTTAGACACATTTAAAGCTGAGTACTTAACTGGTGTAATCCAAGTCTCTGTTGAACAAAGTTTATTAATTCCCAGGTCAGTTGTAGTTTCATTTATATTAAGCACTTTAGATGTAAGGGATCTAATATTTAGCAGTCCTACTTTCAGATTCAAATGTGCTATGCATTCAGTATGATCTAATTTTATGTTATTTAGATGACTACAACAAACTTTCTGAGAAGTTCTATCACAGTCTCAATATGGTGTAATCTGGCTGACATCTCAAGATAGCTAGAAGACAGTCAGTTTAGCCTTTTTGTCTGCTGCCTGACCCCCTGCTCGGGATTGTCATGGATTAACTTAGCCTGTCATAAAACAGGTGAGCTATGTTAGAAGAAATGATGGCAATTTCTTCAAGAGTCCCACCCTAAAATGCCAGATTTGGACTTTAAAACACATACACACATCATCATTTTCTGAACATTGCCTGTCACTGAGTAGGCACACATCTTTCATGCCTAAAGTTGGTGCATAATATCGTTTAACACTGACTGTGAATTATTTTTACCTAATAAGTTTTGCTATTCACTGTCCACTTACAGTATTTGTTCTTATCATAAGAAACTTGCCAATTGAATAGCGTCTGAATAATCCACCTCTCCTTGACAATTCATGACAATGTGAACATTAAATATAATACAACATATGAAATGACCTTTTGCTAAGCCAGCCATAATCTCTTTTTAAAAATAATTTTAAGAGACAGTTTTCATAGACCTTTACTGAAGTACCAGTATTCTACAATAGTATTATGTCCTTCTTTCTGATGATTTTCTTACCATATTGTATAGCCATTCTTTGTAGTTACATTTTTTTGCAAATATACAGAACTGGACTATGTGCAGCAACTACAGTATCTATGTAAATCACTGGCTGTCCATGCTGCCTGTTTATGGTTATTTTAAAAACATACCCCATTTCCATGATTCTCGTTTGGAAACTCAATTTACCCTCAATAAGTTCACTTAGTTAACTTATCTGTATGCTATTCAATGAAGCACAGATGACATAACTACCCTTATGACCATATAGTTTCATTAAAAGCCAAATTGTAAAATCAAAATGAAGGCAATATGCAAATACCTGCATACTGTCTTAATAACCAATATGATTAGTGACACCAAATGACTGCATGAACATGTATGGCATAGGCTAATAATTGTTAGCTATTAAATTAGAGATTTAATGAAACTGCACAAGTCAGAAGATCTTGAAGATATGTTGTATGGCATGATAAGGACAGATATTGCACAAGCATGATGGTATATGCAAGCAAATTGACTGAAACCTCTTCAACAAACAATTTTATGTTGTTCCAATAAATTCCCATCTTAAACTTGAAAAGAGGATTTCACATAGAATGACTGGATTGCTTGAGTTAATTTGTAAATTTTTAAGCTTCTGGGGTGGACTTTTTGACAGGACTTTAGAAAAAAAAAAACGATAGTCTGATTATAGAAGAAATAACAAAACTATTGGATAAATCTCAATCTGTATAATCCAAAGGTACAGATGAATTTTATATACAATATACAAAGAAAAAATGTCCCACAAAGTAAACATTGTGCGAGTCATTATCTACCATTCTTCACATGCCACTGTGCTCTAGATGAATGACTGATGGAGGGAAGCAAAAACCTCGTAATGGCTTTGCTCATCACATTAATGAGAGAAAAATAAAGCATTATAAAGACAGATGATCTCTAATTTGATGGAGGCTAAATGGCACATCACCTCTTTGGTGCAAGTCATCATTTGTTTGCAGCCCAAACACAGTCTTGTTAGTTTGGGTGCATATTATTATGCTGTATAATATGACTGATTAAATCATTATTGCCCATAATTAAGGACAGATCATGCACTTTATTGAAAATGTTACATTGTTGTGCGTGTGTGTGTGTGTGTGTGTGTGTGTGTGTGTGTGTGTGTGTGTGCATGCGTGCATGCATGCATGTGTGTGGGGCAGACCACATGCATCTTCTCTTCATGATTCAATTATAATCCAACATGGATAGATAAAAAAAAGCCTAAACAAACCATTTCATCTGGATTGTTCAACATTATTGTTGTTGTTGTTGTTGTTGTTGTTTCATGTGTAAAATATAAAATATCTTTATTTTGATAAACTGTCTTTTTTTTTACATTCACCTGTATTCTATTCTTATCCATTTCTAAAACATCTACAAATCACAGGTCTCCACCCTCTGAGGGTCAAATGCAGTGCTTTAAATGGTACATTACACACACAAAAAAAAAGATTGAGCAAGCAAGAGAGAGATTGATGCTGACAGCATGTGTGTGTATTGGGAAGATGGTGTGTTCAGTGTCAAAAAAGAAATGAACTTAAGATGAGTGTGCATTTATTACAAGGATTTGATGAGAAGTGTAAGGAGTGGGGAAGAAAGAAGAAGGAGAAAGCAGGACAGCAAAAAAAAGAGAAAGCGAGACAAACAAGATTTCCACAAAGTATGCTACGTAATGTTGGCGTATAATTTGCATGAGATCTTTTGAGTCGTGAATATTGTAAAATTCTTTAAGAGGCTGTTAATATTGTGTGATCAGGTAATAATACTTACAATAGAGCTTCTAGCAACATGATGCTGATGGGATAATGTATGAATCAGTTCAAATTGTAACAAAAATGTATATAATGATTATTTAATATTCATTACAATAATTAGAATATTGCCAGAATATTAGGATTGATAATAATGTCAGATTCTTGAATGCAGTATACTAGTATATCTGATAATCCTTAGTCCTTTGTCAATCAGGCCTTAGTGGTCAAATCCCCTCCATGACTGGCTAGTTTTCAGACGTTGTAAAACAACTAACTCTGCATCCTCCAAGCTCACATTGTCATATTATGACCAAAGAACTTGTCATTTCCTGTCCCATCCATCATCTCCCACCAGTTCATTCTCAATTAATGCAATTAGAGGACAAAGGCAAACCGTTCACCCGTGACAGGGAGTAATTATGGCAGATAAACCATAGGGGTGCCAGGAAGAAATGTATCATCACTGATTGAGCAGGTCCCCAGCTTCCCATTTCTTGTGACAGGAATCATACATCTTAATGAGACACCAGGACAAAGAACAAGTGCTAATCATTCAATGACAGCGACACAAGAAGTCTCTGAGCTACTCTTGAGTTTACTACACACAGTACTGTAAATTGTTTTTACTCTTGTAAATTGATTCACAATTCACTGATTTCACTACAAATGAATAAACATTTTATTATGCTCACTAGATAATTCAAAATTCATTTGCAGATGGTTTATTAACATCACTTCAGCTTTTAAGCTCTTTACATCTAATTAAATTGCTATTACTATTAATTTGTTATTATACACCAATCAGCCATAACATCAAAGCCACATGCCTTATATTATGAAGCTCTCCATTGTGCCACCAAACAGCTCTGATCTGTCGAGGCATGGTCTCCACAAGACCTCTGAATGTGTGCTGTCGTATCTGACACCAAGATGTTAGCAACAGATCCTTGAAGTCCCGTAAGTTGTGAGGTGGGACCTCTGTGGATTGGACTTGTTTTTCCAGCACATCCCACAGATGCAGGATCGGATTGAGATCTGGGGAATTTGGAGGCCAAATTAACACCTTGAACACTTTGTCGTGTTTCTCAAACCATTCCTGTTGAAAGAGGCCACTGACAATAAGGAATACTGTTGCCATGAAGGGGTGTACTTTGACCGCAACCAAATGTTTAGGTAGTGGTACATGTCAAAGTATGAATGAATGAATGCCAGAACATTGCCCGGAGCATCAGACTGCCTCTGCATTCTAGACT
Source organism: Parauchenoglanis punctatus (assembly GCA_030068025.1). NCBI lineage: Eukaryota > Metazoa > Chordata > Actinopteri > Siluriformes > Auchenoglanididae > Parauchenoglanis > Parauchenoglanis punctatus. The sequence goes on from JAQQZU010000011.1 coordinate 16,453,270, forward strand.
TTGTTTCCCACTCACGTCAATAAGCCTTGGGTGCCCATGACCGTGTCACCAGTTGTCCTTCCTTGGACCACTTTTGGTAGGAACTAACCACTGTGCATAGGTGCACTATCCTTCTTTCTTTTTTTTTTTGCACACATGGGCCATATGTTTGAGAATAAAAGTATGCATTGTGACTAAAATCACGGATGTAAGCGGAAAGTTTATACTTTCTTGTTAGTGAGCACACAGATATAAAGCTCACAGGACAAAGACCACATTCATTAATGTGTTCACTCATTCATCCTGAGTAACTGTCTAGTTAAGACCATGGTGGGTTAAAAGAGGCTGTTTTTATTTCAGGAACTCCTAGAAAATATCAGAAAAAAATATGTGCTAGTGTGAAGTTTACCATGATGAACACAGATAAGACACACAGATATACTGTCTTCAGGGCTCTGTTTCTGTTACACACATAATAGCTCTAAATGGCAGAGATAATCTGGGACAGTGTGTGTGTGTGTGTGTGTGTGTGTGTGTGCGTGCATGTGTGTGTGTGTGTCTTTAGAGCTAAATTATACAATCGTTACCATACTTCACTTCATGCCTAACTCACAGACCGTGTCCCATGTTTAAAAGATGAAGCATATCTAATATTTATATGATTGATTCCTGGAAGGCTCTCAAATCCTGATAGAAATCTTTGATTGACTCAGTGTTGTGCTAACAGAAACTCTCAAGCGTAACACATTGTTCTTGATCCCTTACAGGGAATTAAACGAATGTACAGTATGTATAAATAATGGTGAGGCTTTATTTAATATTACTGAAAAAAGGCATATTGTCCATGCTTTCTGTGATGTTTTGTAGCCAACTGTAATGTTAGACCACAGAGTGCCACTGTTTATTAGATTGTTTTTCCAGTATATGTTTCATAGCCTAGATTGCTTCACTGAGCATCATGAGGAGAAAAGAAATGTCTGAGCACTGCTGATTGTGGCCAGGAATTTTTTATCCTGTGTTCACTGAGTGTGCAATAATTACGCTCATCATAACATAAAGATAAAATCGTAATTGTGTTCGGCTTTACGAGCACAGCGAGCTAATGAAAAAAACGACATCTGTTCTCCCTGTTCACCGGACCTCGTTAAAACAGAAGGAATTCCTTTGCAACAGAGGAATAACGCGCATACAAAAGCTTCACCTAATTAAGGAAGAGTGAGAGTGAGTGAGTGTGTGTGTGTGTGTGTGTGTGTGTGTCTGTGGGATATACTGTTGCACAATGCACAATGTCTAATCCTAAGTATGACCCTAAATCCAATTTTAATATAAATGTTAACACCAACTCCCTCTCGCCTCTCTCTTGCACACACACATACACACTCACAAAATGAAGCTCCGCAAGGTGATCTGTATTTTTAGACTGCAGCCATTCTAAGTAGAGCAAGCTATGAGAGGCCTTGACTAATGAGTACCATGCTGAAAATACTTAACAAGTATTTTTCTCCCAAAAGTGCACAGTCAGGTGTAAAATGTCAGTCAAATGTAGAAACTGAAAAATTACTACATTCTGCTGGTAGCAGAATTGCCAGCCATTAGCTGTATTTTTACAGCAACACAGCAGTAATTCATTTTTACAGAGCAATATGCGCTATTTCAAGTTTGGTTTATTCCAACCAACACACAAATCTATTGGGAGAACAGTAGTGTCACGAAATCTCCCTCTTGGAGTTTGGCACAGCTGGATGTGCAACAAGCATTGTTCTAATGTTGTCGATTTCCTTCCACGTGCTTCTTTGTTTTCCTTGGCATGTACATTTTCGTTTTGATTTGAGTCTTGTCTCTGCCTCATCATGTCAGTGGTGTGTTTCCCTGAGTGTCCAGGTGTTCTGTGTTTATGCCTTGATTAGTTTGGCTGTTTATATCCTTCCTGTGGCTTTAGCTGTGTTCAAAACACCTTGCTAGATACTGCTCGTATACTGATCTTGATGGAAAAGTAGTAAGTAGTGTGCAGTACATGAAAAATAAACAGTAAAATTTTGCAGTACACTACAGTTACATGGATGATATATTACTCTGGTGAAAATTTCCAGTATACAGCCAGAGCTCAAATCGTTGTCTGTTGCATTCCATAAGGCATTGCAGTGATTTCCAGCTTCCCAAAATTTTCAAAAAGCATGGCGAACAGTGAAAGTGGCTGTGGAATATAAATGTGAAATAAATAATAAATAAATTGCATATAGTTTCTTATATTTTAACAGAACAAACAGCCCAACCAATAGCAAATGCCAGCTAACGAGCCTGCTAATGTAACTGAACGGCATGCTTGCTAGCTAAGCTAAAGGGCATTTATACAAGATACCTTAGTGAGGTTGCTAGCAAGCATTCACTACTAACAACAGCCGGGGGTTTTTAATGTGTATTTACTACACTAGCTTACTACACTACAGAAAAGTTGTCATACCTGTATTCTATACTGTATCCACACCTTGTTTTTTCTTTTTACTTCCTGGTTTTGACCCTCACTCATGATTCCCCTTTCTCAATTACGGATTACTCCAGTTTAATGTTGTCTGCCTGTTTTCTGTTTTCCATGCTATGGACTGACTCTTCACTTATAAATAACATGCAGAGAATACACACTTGGATCCTGCCTATCTCTCCTGCAGATTACAAGTAGAATGTAAAAATGCTTACAAAGTCTACAAAGCTTCAAAGTATAGACTGAATAGTGACTACAGTCTCTTTTTAAGGCTTAACTCGTAATAAATTGTGTATGGCTATGAATACGTAAGGCCTTTTGAAGTGCTTTGTGTTATTACTTTTGACTATCTCCACCAGCTCAACGACACATATTTACTTCTCTATCCATTCATCATTTAACATTCTGTTTTATCATCAACTTTTCATCCATCTTCAACTTTTCTCTCTGTATATAGATAAAAAAAAACAGTCTTTCAAGAATCTAGAGAAAATTCCACTCAAAGTTTATTTGTTTTCAAAGAAGGGGATTAATTATTGTGCTTACGGACCACTTGGCCAGATTTTCTGGCCACTAGTTTTTCTCATTAAGCTTTACAGACTTGCACTGAATTAATGTCAAAAAATCTTTTTTTTTTTTTAAATCCTGTATGTTTAACACAAGCATTCATAAAAGAGTATGTTTAATCTACAGAAAAATGTGAAATGAGCATGTGTCTACCTTAAACTCAAGGCTGGCGGTTCATTCTGAATGGTACTGAAGGTTAAAATTATAAGACGTGGCGAACACCATCGCCAGCCCAGAGAGAACTTTTGGCTGTGTTCCTCTCTTTTTAATGCTTCTAGTTTCTGTGTAGATGTTCTATATTTTAAGCTGTGATAGAAGGAGGAATATCCACCTCCAGCTTGTCACCCAGCATGTCAGAAAAACTCTTGTCTCACCATTTTGTGGTCTACTGTCAGTCATTGTACTCTAGCAGGGTTGGCTTCAAGCTTTTGCAGTTCATCAGCGAGTGCTCTAATTGTGACAGAAGTCAGTACGGGAAGGTCTCTGGCCACTTTCAGCGGCATTCTGTATGCAAACTGGCATTGTGCCCCAGTGCATTTAAAAGGTGTCAGGCCACGTAATATATATAGATGACTCACTAGCTGCAGATGTAGAACATGTTGAGCTGTACAGGTGTGAACAGAGTTGATGGAAGCTGTGTGAGACAGAGTGGGAAACTACTGCATTGTGGTTCTATAATACAAGACAAAATCTCATGCTTCCTAATTGTCTACACATTATATTGAGGCTTCCAGTATTGCTGAAACCAGGGCAGATAAACCAATAGGGCTGAGCAATATTCAAGAACAAGGAAAAGGCAGAAAGTCAGACCATCAGAAAACAAGCAAAACTAGACAGACACAAAGATAAATACAGCCAAATCTGGGAAATCCAGGACCAGGGAAGTAGGCTTAGTACAGTCATTGACAGACAGCAACGGATTATGAGAAAACGGGCCTCTGGGCATGTACAATTCTGGACAAAATGAGAAAGACCATTCTTCTTCGCTGTTTTACAGCCAGTGTTAAGGAAAGCCAGAATGTAACAAGCACATTTGGAAACACAGAGTGCTGAATTATTCTGAGCAGTCCTGTTGAGCTTTAATAATCTTCAGACTTATTTAGATAGGTGAGTGAAACTGAATTATTAATTGCATGTAATTAATTATTTAATTAATGTACACTACCAGTCAAAAGTTTGGACATCTTCTAATTCTAATGTTTTTTTCTTTATTTTTATTACTTAAAAGACACGTCATGTCTTAAAGTAATGATGGACTGTTGTTTCTCTTTA
>JAQQZU010000011.1:16470496-16482798 GCA_030068025.1 Parauchenoglanis punctatus
GTACCCCGCCTCTCGCCCGAAGATGCTGGGATTGGCTCCAGCTTCCCCGCGACCCAGACAGATAAAGCGGTATAGATGGAACCTGCAACTTACCTTCATTATTTTCTTGCGCTCCAACCACATACATCGGTGCTCCTCTTAATTTTTTTCTACCATGTCCCGCTGTTACCAAAACAACCACCACATCCAGCATTAATGTCATATTTTCCTGTTACATCTGTGTTGCGGACACATTGCACTACAAAACATATGTGGTTAAATGAGTCCCAGACCACCTCAGCAAGTGGTTTCAGCGAATGCATCTTAAATGCATCTTGGGGGTTTTTTACACTTGTATTTAGCGCTATCCAGTTGTGATCATATCGCCCAAGACTCATCACTGCTGAAACTACTTTAAAAAAATGTCCAACTGATTTACTACTAGGGAATAATTATTGTAGCCTTACACATTCTTAAAAGTTCATAAATGATCTGTTCCATGCTTCCTATAAAAGCTCATCATGCACAAACTATAGAAATGAGAAAATAGAAACAATTTTTGGTTAGCCTTATTCATATTTCTTTCACACTCTGAGAAAAGTTGTTTGATTATGAGAACGAACTGGAGATGAGTTTTATGAAAAACAATTTAACATCCATTTTGAGTGGAGGAAAAAAGCATGCAAATGACAACCACATAATGGGAATGAAGGAGGCTGAGATAATATAAAATCACTCAGACAGATAATTGCAATCAGTGCTGGTAAGGAATGCTACACATGTGAGAAAATGGGACTTGTGTTTCTGTATGTGTGTTTCCATCAGCTGTTATTATATTGAATATTCTGAAGTGGAGCGACAAGGTGATTTCATGAAAACATGCAGCCAAGAAAAACACTAATTCAGAGACTGGATCATCCTTACAATGCAAGTTTGACAATATATACTGATCAGCCATAACCTTAAAACCACCTGCCTAATATTGAGTACTGCCCCCTTATGCCACCAAAACAGCCCTGTCCTGTAAAGGCATGGACTCCACAAGATCTCTGAAGGTGGGAACTGGTTTCTGGCATCAAGACGCTAGCAGCAGATCTTTTCCACACACCTCAATCTTTGATGCATTGTGTGTTCACACACCTTTCTATCATAGCCAGCCTTTTCAGTAATTTGTGCTATAGAAGCTTTACTGTGGAATCAGACCAGACTGGCTAGCCTTTGCTCTCCAAAAGCCTTGGATGCCCATGACCCTGTCACTGGTTGACCGGTTGTCCTTCCTTGGACCACTTTTGGTAGATATTGACCATTGTATTTGGGGAACAGTCCAGTGATGATCCAGTCATCTAGCGATCATTATTTGGCAAAATTATTCATATCCTTACACTTTCAGTATTCATTTTTTTACAATTTTTCATGCTTCCAACCCATCAACTTTGAGAACTGACTGTTCACTTGCTGCCTATATGACACCCCTTGACAGGTGCCATTGTAATGAGATAATCAATGTCTTCATCTGTCAGTTTCAATGGTACGGTGAAAAATGGTTGAAAAGCAATAAATGGTTCTAAAATGCTCACATCTCATATGCTTATATCTTTATAAAGGAGGTCATTGCAATGTCATTGCAATTGTGCACATCACGCTGATGTACGTGTTATCTTGGCTTAGTCGTCACAATGAACCATCTGTAGTCTTTCCCAAAATTTCACATTAGCTATACAGTAATTCCATCCAAATATTTCAGAAAATGTTTTCACAAAGAGAGTCCGGTACATTTCATCAATAAACGGAGCTGTATGTGGTTCACATCGACTCATGCCAAATTGAGTAGAACTAAATACAAACATACACCAGCACACATGACAGTGCTGACAAGAACTAACTTGGCAGAGAACCGTGGTCTATTAGCTTGCTAAATCATGTGTTCTAATTAGGTTAAATTTTTTTTAAATGTGTTCATTTTCATTTTTCCACATTCATGTCCTCGCTTTACTCTGATAACCAACCTGAGCTTCTATAACATTACAACTGTCCAAGTGTGCATAAAAAGTACAATGATATTCTTATTTGCATGTTCCTTAGAACAATACATAACAACATGCAAGTAAGAATTCCATTGTAATTTTTTGCACATGACAATAGAGAGCTTGGACAGTTTTTATTTCATCTCTAAGCCAGGGTGGTCATCACTGAGGGAAACTTTTATGTCACATGGCATAATCATGGCAGTTAATATTATGCACAAAAAAAGCTAACTAATTTCCAAGCTCCCAATGGAGCTCTCATGCTCATGCTAACATTTTGTGCTGCACCACAATGATGCACTTCTACCAAGATGTGAAAAAGACTGCTGGTGCAGAACTTAAACTACGTACATTACCCTATGAGACTCACGTTTGACCAATTTCAAATCAAGGCAAACTGAAGCGGCACCATTTGGATCTACAAAGGGCACTCAGAGAGTGCAGACCTCCACTAAGCACAACAGATGACTCTTCTATGGTATGCAAATCTGCAACTGCAGCCACTTTTTATGTCTGGATATATTTCCAATGGAGTCATCATGTTCCTACATTGGCTATGTTTTGTCATTGTTGAACTTCACTGCCATCTGCTGGATTTTAAGATGTATGGCATTGTTAAGTATAGACTTCCACCAAGTCCAAATGCCGTATCTCAAACCATTCGCAAAAGAGAAACTAATTTCTTGGAGATGCCCTGTGACTCGGACCCACATTAAATTTTATGGATTCTTCCTTGGCCCATGCTACACACTGCCACCAGATTTCATGGAAATCAGTTCAGAAGCTTTTGTGCAATCCTGCTTACAGACAAACAGACAAACAAACAAACCGCACAAAGAAACATAACCTCCTTGCCGGTGTTAACAAGGGTCACTGATTTACCCCCTTAAATGAATATAAATATAAACCTTGCTGTGACATTTAGGATTTATGAGTGTGTAGGGGTGTTTGTATGTGAGAGAAATGCTGGACAAGCAAACCACAACAAACCACTTACAGAAATATTAAATTACATAAATATTACGTTCCATGGTAATATGGCTGGCCTTTCTGACTACCACTGTGACTACCAACATGCCCATAAATCTGATGTTTTCTAGTATGTTCCTTTCTACTTTCTCATGCCGATATTACATAAGAAAAATGAGCTTTTGGGTGTGTGTGCATGTGTGTGTGCGTGCATGTATGTGTGTGTGCGTGTGTGTGTGTGTGTGTGTGTGTGTGTGTGTGTGTGTGTGTGTGTGTGTGATTTTTTTGGCAGCTTGGAGTATATGCATAAATGTTTCCTAGGCAGCTTTTTTTATTCGTCTCTGCCACAGGTGATTTCTCATCAAGCCCTGTGGCCTTCTCTCACTTCAAGAGAAAGGTCAGCTCTAAAAATCAGTATACTCTAGTGGCTGTTTTTACATGCACACACACACACACACACACACACACACACACACACACACACACACACCAAAATGCCTCTTCATGAGGGCTTTGTAGAGATAATGTCAACTATTGGACAGATGGACAGTCCACTACTTTGAATGGATTTGCAAAAACATGCTTTTAGGCATAACATTTAACCAGAGCTGGCTGCACTTGACTCCACATGAAGCAAATCATCAAATATTATAATTAGTGAAAATTACATACTGACCATATGATTCAGAGATCGCCACAAGCACCACTGCAAATACATTTAGGATTTTAAAAATCGAAAAGTCTATTAAGGGGGACAAAAACAGCAAAAGCAAAATATTTCCTGTGGAAATATTTTCTGAGCATAAAAAAAATAATTTATAACAATGGAAAAAATCTAGCACCATTTCACTTCTTACTAAAAAAAGTAAGCATCTGTATGCGATCAGTAGAGATCAAGAAAGAGACACAATGAGGAAAAGTGGTGAAATTCTCAGAAATGTGTCACATTTTTCTAAAGCCTGGAGCAAAAGCCTGTGATTGACAGCTGAAAATCCAGATACAGCTGCATCCTTGAAAAAAACTGCTCAAACCTAACTCACTAACTTCATGAAAACTTTTCAAACTCATTTTTTCTAGGGTGCAATTGAAAAAGAATGTGAAAAGAAAAATTATAATACTGATGCCACAATCCTACTTCATTGGTGGAAATGATGATTTCAGACTCCTTTCTGTTAGTGTGTAGAGCAGACTATCTTTGTCTCTATTTTTATTTTAATTTAATTAACATAAATGTTTTTCTACACCTAAATTTATCCCACATTTTTCACTGAATAAGAAATTTTGTACAGTTATGCCATGCATTCGGTTCTTATAAACTATATAAAGCCCCAATTGGCAGTTTTTTTTCATGGGTTTATGTAGTATATGTGCTAATATGCTGTTTTCCTGGTTACAGTTGCCATTGGAGATCTCTTCATTTCCAGTTACTGGTAATTGTCTACCTGGGGTGCATGTACATTTTTTTTGTTTGTTTTTAATGTATCTTTGCTTGAGTCCCAGCATCACAGCATCCTAACAATAGTGCCAGTCTGCCCTGCCCAGACTGGGGGAGGGAGGCTGGGAGCAGGCCTCATGGGGAAAAAGTTTAAATATGTCTGAAATAGAGGGTTGTAAGGTCACAGTGTGCAGATGTTTTGCTAAGTGTTAATTTAACCCCTAGTGTCTAGTGAGCACTACCACTGAATTCCAAATACAAGGGGATTAAAACACTCATCACTGCACTGCATTATCTTATGCCCTAAAAGAACAGACCCAGCCCAAATATCACCAAGAGCCAAACCACTATCTATTATTACCCATCAATTATCATAATAACAGGTGGACCCATTCTTAGCCCTCTGGTCAACCACAGATCCACAGTGGGGAAAACTAGCTGCTCAAAATTCCTGCCAACGATTTGGCAGAAGCCTATAAAAAGAAGAGAGGACAAGGACAGGGAATCGAGGGTGTTGGATTTATCATTGTTGGATAAAAGTAATGTCATATTATGATGAACCCAAAGGGAGAAGAAGTCCATCACAATCCAATTTGTGCCATTTTTGCAGAGACAGGGCCATGTGGGTTTTACTGTGGAAGGTAATTACTTTAGACAGGGGCATGTTTTTTAAAAGCATCATAGGCCAGTGAAATAGAGATCAGTTTGTGGATTTGAAATTATAAAAGCTCTAAAACAGTAAATTATGTGTAATGATTAAAATTAGGGCAAATCCCCCATAGGGTTTAAATGATATCTTTTTTTCTTTCTGTCTCTGAAATTATGCGTACGTCTATATCCATCTAATCTTAATAACCCATCTTAACAGATCCCTTGCAGAGCTGACACTTTCTATTCCTTCCTTGGATATGTCTTTTCCTTTCTTCCCACTTTGAGGTGTACTGGATTTAAACTAGATTACGTGAAAATAACCATAACAAATAAGAAAATTCAATGTAATACTGTATCTGCTTACAATTTTGCATTTAAAAATAACATTCTATGCCATACAGCACTGGCAGCAGTGGTTTAATTTTTTTTCATTACTCAAAGGAGATGTACTTCTTTATACTTCCTTATTACTTCTTTGATATAACTTCCTTAAGAATTGCTCTTACCCATTAGTAGATTGTAGAAACCAGAGTAGAAATATAATTTTTCCTTACTTTGATATCTGTAAAGATTTCACAGTGTTTTGAATAAAATAAACATGCAAACTAATTAATTAATGAACTTATTCATTAATTCAGTAACCGCATTATCCTGATCAGGGTCTTGGTGGATTTCAGGAACACAGGGTACAAGACAGGAATACCCCCTATATGGACTTAGCATGGCCTCCCTAATTTTTGGGGAGGAAGCTGGAGAACCCATAGGAAATTGACATATATTTACATAAGTTTGTGAACACCTGACCATAACATTCATTTATGCTCATTGAACATAAAAATAAGTTAATTATTTACTAAATATTTAAAAATAAATAAACATTTATACACAACGTAGAGTGACAATAAAATCTGGTGCTTTGCCAATATATTGAAGCAGTTAACACTGCATGTACTTCATTTTTTGATAATGCCAATGGATAGCTGGTTAGCTACATCTTTTTCCCACCTCTCCGTGTGGTCAATGTGGATAGGGTTGAGCAGGTAGAATTAAGGGTCTTATCCAAAGGCCCAACAGTGGTAACCCCATACCTTCTGATTCGCAACACAGCAGCTTAACCGATGAACCACCACCGCCCCATTTTTTGATAAAGTCAATATGATCCATAAATGTAATAAAGAACAGTATATGATTGCTTTAATGCTGAATACCTTCTAAATACATCAGAGCTATACATTAGATGAAATAGTGAAATAGATGCTTGAATTTGTAATAACAAGTAATAGTAGATCAGAAAAGAGAGTGAGAGAACAAAGCAAAATTTAATTACTGATACTAAGAAAAAAATCGACAAGAAAAAATGTAATGTGCAAAAAAAGGAGGGGGGAAGGGAGATAGCTGGAGAGAGATGGAGAGGAGATGTGCAGAGAGCAGATCAAATGATGCAGATTTGAGAGATGGTGAGTCGAGGCGGAGATTAAATAACCATAAATGCCTTTTCCTATCGACTATAGTGTCACATAGCATAAGATAAGAAGTTTTTAATGTAACACAAACCCACTTTCTCTCTCTCTCTTGCTCTTTCTCCTTCACACACACATACACACACACACACACACACACACCCTGTTCCCCACTATCTCTCCTTCGTTCTCACACACACCCATACACAGGAGGTCAAAAATAAATCATGCTGTAATTAAACTTTATTTAGAAGAAATTAACAAATTTACAATCGAGGGAAAATAAATCTTTTAATTATTTTATCACAGTGCTAAAAGCTCTAAAAAAGAGGATAATAATAATAATAATAATAATAATAATAATAATGTTCTACTCCAATATTATATCTTTCTCCTTCCGATTCAGCACTCATCTTTTTTTCTCTCAAATCTGTTTCCCATCTCTCTTTGTCTCTATTCCTGCATTTCTGTTTTCATTTTTCCTTCCTTTCCTCTCGGTAGTTGCCTTGACACACAAGCCCTGTAGATTAATCGTCTGCGTCCTCATTTAGACCACAGTATGATACCAATCAATGTACCTGAAAGAGCTAATTAATCATGTTTCAACTGCCTCTTTTGAAAAAGTGAGTATATGTGTGCATATGTGTGTTTGTGTTTAAATGTGAACAAAACTGGGACAGGCTACTAAAGTTATTTGTCCTTTTTTTAAGCCAAACTAAACAGAGAGAATTTGAGAGAATTAAAAAAAAAAGAAAGAAAGAAAGAAAGAAAACAAAAAAGACAATGATGATATCTATGGAAACCGTAAACAGTCTTCACAACCCATGAGGCCAAAGGTGTAATAAGACAAACAAAATTACAGAACTGCAATTTTTAATGTTTTCTTATCAGGAAGCAGTAAAATTTGTACAGCTTATCCATGCAAACAGACAACAAAACTGTATTATCATAAATTTCACATAGAACCTGAGACAAAAGACCTTCTGCAGGTAATGCCAGATATTTGCAAAACATGCTATAAAGGCCGGTTCTAACAGGATACGTTGCATGCACCGTCATGTCACATATCAAATCAAGCCCTCATTTAATTACATTTAAAGAAGCATTTCAATCAACACCAGCCACATTACAAGCATGTTGGTGAAAAATAAAATTCATGGCCCAAATATGGCGATGAATTTGTATTATGGTCCATCTATTATTTTTTTCCATTTGAATAAAGTGTATACTGCATATACATACAAAGATGTAATGATTATGTGACCTGTAATAGCATAGCAAAGTGTTTGTACTTTGTACAATTTCCATTTTAAACCAACATGCTGAAACAAAAGAAACACAAATGAATCAGTTATTTGCTGTCCCACTGTCCCATGTCACGTTTTTAGCTGAATGGCTTTGTAATTACAGTTGGCAGACTGCTGCAGAAAAAATAGGCTTAGTAATGAAGCCTCAAGAGCAAACAGCACTTGTGAGTTCCTTTACTTCTTCCTTTGGTTTATGAGTAGTTTATATCCATTCGTCTCTATTAGGCTACATTCACATTAACATGGTGAAGTGACTCAAATCAGATTTTTTTGCCTAAACATAACACAGATCTGATCTTTTCAAATCAGATTTGAGTCCTTTTCATATGTGCTCCTAAATCTGATATGTATCCGATTCATGGCCATGTGACATGAATGAGAACGGTTACCTATACGCATGCGTTGAGCATGTCGTCATCATCAGCCAGCACAGTGTTCTGTTTATTTGTGCTCTGTATCGAGATATACTACTTATGGCTACTGTTAAGGGCTACAGCTAAGTTTATTCTCCGCTATCTATTCTTGTAACAGTAGCATTTTTTGGCAAGGTAGCACATATCGTCAGAACATTGGCAGCATGGCAAAACAATAATGGAGAAGAGCTTCAGACGAGGAACTGTTTGCCATCCTCCAGAGCAAAATCCGATACATATATTAGCAATTAGCATGTCCATTTTCTCAGTTTTAATACCATGAGTTGTTTCACAAATATGCTTTTGTTGTTGGTTACACAGATGACTCGGGCAAAAACATATCAATGTGCACATCGGAGGACAGATGAGTTCACATTACAGGTTACTTGTTATTATGAATGTGAAGTAGCAAGCAATGTAAATCTGATCTGTGCAAAAATCGGATTTGAACAACGAGGCTTGTATTGTGAATGTTGCCTTAGTTTCCTCTTTATTTGACACTTTGGCAAAATTTTTAAGTTACTGTGCAGTTACTATGGTGAAATATTAGGCAGATTCTCACATCTTGATCTTGTGTTTGATTATATAATGGTGTATAACAAACTGAAGGATCATTATGCAGAAAAGGAGGTAATGAGCAACAGGTGAGTGTAATTAGTGAATGAGAGTTTACTCAGCTTGAATGAGAGGGGGTTTGGGTGATGGTTGGTGGGGGATTCTGGAAGCTTTCCAGATAGGATTTTTTTATGAATTATTAAACATTAAACAGTAATTTAATAAAAAAAAATATCAGGAAATTGTAGTAACTGATAAGTGATTGCGATAGTTGCAAAAACAGATCAAAATTGAAGTGTGCTGTTGCTCTTTCTCGTGTCATTAGCTCTTACGGAAATGCAACTAAGATGTTTCTGGTATGAACTGACTGGGGGCTTGATGTTAGGCATCCGGTGTGAATCCGGGATAATAAGGCATATATTATTATCAAAGTAAATGCATAAGCATTGATAGGAAGTCTGAGCTAGCAGAAAGGCTAACAAACACCTATAAGTGCTCTAGGCCATTTCCCAAAGGCAAAGTGAAGTTAAGATTATATTACTTATAAATGTTATTATAATGTTATAGTAATTGAAAGTAAAGCATCTGTTCTAACCTTACAGTAATGTTTGTGAACTGCTGACCAGTGAACCAAATCTCATAAAGTTAGCAAAGTAATAGCAAAATTAGCAAAGTTCATTTTTATTAAAAGTGTACTGCAATTAGGCCAGTTAAGTGAATCTAGTCATATAGATCATTTACAAACTCTTAGGTTTGTTGTTTGGGTGGTTACGCAAGACTGTTTTTAAATTTAAATTAAACGTTAGCTTCTTGAGAAAAGATTGTACTCAATGGAGCGAGATGGCAAATAAGTCTAACTTCATTATTTTGCTACCTCTGAAAAGGCTTAAGTATGCAAGATCAAAGCTGGGGCTGTCTACATGAAGAATGGACCTCAGTAATGGCAAAAAACAACAACAACAACCAAAAAAAAAAAACGATTGCACCACATTTTATCAGATTGCATATCTTTTTTAATGACATTACCACTAAATTAGCAATTACACTGCCAACAAATTGGAGCAATAGTCTGTAAGCTATAGTTTTTCCCAGTTACTTGCACTCCTAGGAATTCCTAGGAGGCTGCTAGCCAATATGAGGAACCTTTGAAGGAATGCTGCCTTTTACATGCTTCCAATAAAATATTTTGCAGATTTCTACACATATATTTGATCCACTGAAAAGAGATATATCCTACCACTGACACAACTGTATTAATCTAAATGTTGTATTTTTTGTGTGAATTGTCCATATATATCAAGATATAGTCGAGAGAGCAATATGCAAGAAAAACCAAAACAATTAGGACAACATTTTTAAGGGTGACTGAAATCCCTGAATATGTCTGCCTCCTTCAATCTGTACATTTAACCTCATAATTCAGAAGAAGAAGGAGAAGAAGAACAATTTAAAATTGCCATTTTGTTTTTAATATATTAAACATACTATAGCCCAGTTTGAGTGTACATTGGTGTTATTCACGATACTGACAGGGACCTGGTGAATAAGCTAATTCTCCTCATCATTCATTCATCTACTTCTATGAATGAATTAAAGATACACCTTAAAAGCCACCTGGAACAGCAGTATGGAAATGAACCTTGAATGATCTTCCTCTCAGCCCTAAATAAATCTTAACCAATCTTAATCAAAACTTATTCTGTGTTCAAAATGGTCCTTTACATCTTGTTCCTCTATACTGGAAAATTGGAAACATTAAATAAAACCCTATTAAAAGTACAGAATTGGTGTACATGACATTACATTTTGTATGCTGCATTACACTGGTTTGAACACCTGTGACAGTCAACACTAAATATTTAATGAAATGAAATGAAAATAAGTGGATAATGAAAATGAAAATAAGTAGATAGAATTGTCTATAAACTGAATATGCATATCTGTATAAATGACAAAACAATTAATCCACTCCTTACCTTAATAAGTGGTCTGACGACAAGTCTGAAGGTACATAGCCTTCTTAAACCACTTTAATTACTTTATATACCTCAGTGAGTGTGCATGTAAATCAAATCAAACAATCCAGTTCAATATGGGTGATGACATGGTTTATACACTACCTATTGTACACTGCCTACAGCGCATAGAATTAAAATAGTTCCCTGAATTGGATTTGTATACACTCTCTAGGTCCTAGAGAGTGTATACAAATCCAATTCAGGGAACTATTTTAATTCTATAGAGTCTAGGACATTTTCAGGCATAGCTGAGGATAATGTTTGGTGTCAGTCAGGTGGAAACTTTTGCCGTCTCACTGCTCATATATGGATTAGTGTTGCTGCAGAGATTTGTTCACATCTCATCCACTCATTGCTCCAGGTGTCAGGTCAATGGTTCAGTGCTATGGGTGATAAGGAAGCAGTTCTGTTGCTTTTGTTTTACTGCGAACCTTAGCAATGTTTAGACTAGGTGTGGATATTCTGGATGCTTTTATTTCTAGTTTGGTTGTACAAAAATGAGGTCCTTTTTAGGTTAGCTCTCTGCCTTTCGAAGATATGAAAGGGTTATGTGTTGCTTCTCAGGGGATGCCCAGTATTGTTGGATTATGAGAGCATTTTGTCATCATGAAGGTAACAGTTTTGGTAGGAAGGACTCTGATGTTCATAATTAAGGGTGTGGTGCTTATTTCAATCTGTCTGCTATCCATGGCATTGGACTTGTCTTGCTATTGCCCCTTCCAACAACTTTCTGGCTTGCCCAGAGTCAGTGAATCTGGAAGATATTGCAGCTGTGTGGCTTGGCATGCATACTTCCAGGTTGTGTTTGAATCGAGAGACAGATGAGTGACAGATGAGATCTTCTGAAGTGGTTGAGATTTGTTGGAGCTGTTGGCCGTGTGCTCCTAAGAGTTGGCCATGGTAGACTACTGCCGAGTATAAATCCCATACAACCACTGGATATATGTTAAATATCAAGTTTTCTGTAGCAAACAGAAGAAGAAGGTCCAGAGAAGGTTGAGGATCCATGTTCCAGAGGAAATTATAAGGAATTATCCATCCATCCATTACCAATCCCCTTATCAGTCAAGCATTGATAGATGGGATGGAGCCAATCTCAGCTGAGGATGGGTGCGAGGTGGGGTTATAAAGAATCATTATTATTAAGAAATCCAGTCAGACAGGGCAAATTAACCCAATTCAAATCTCAGAGGTGTGGATTATTAGTATTCTGCCAATGGTGACCACTGCTGGAGCATCAGGAGGAGCCATGGTTTCATCCTGAATCCCCATTGGTATAGTATGTTAATGCATTCATTACTCAATTTTGAGTAAGCTTTGAGGAGGCAAATATGTCCCACCCTTGAGGTTATCAACATCAGGCACAATGGACATTCTTCATTGTTCACTTTCAAGACTGACCTCATTTATTGCTTAAGTTTGCCTTTATAATACAGTTTATTATTATTTTGAGAAGTTTTGGATATCCTCAAACCTACAAGGGAGATGGGG
>JAQQZU010000011.1:16492236-16512750 GCA_030068025.1 Parauchenoglanis punctatus
CTTTTAAAGTCATAAAAATAAAGAAATAATTGAATTAGAAGGTGACCCCAAACTTTTGACCGGTAGTGTATATATACCAAGATATAGAAAGCATTTATGTTCCAAGTATTAAGCTAGACTTAACATAAGTTACAATGTGCAGTGATGATGCAAGATTATGCATACAAGTATTTATAGCATACATATATAAAGCATTGTATGGCCTTTTTCCAATGTGTCCAGTTTCACTGAGTCTTCTTACTCTTGGCTCACAGGAGTGAAAGCTCATGTGTTTTTCTGCAGCTGCTGTAGTCCATCCACCTCAGCATGTCCTGAGATGCTTTTCTGCTTAGAGTGGTTATATAGAGTTAACATAGACTTCCTGTCAGAGTGAACCAGTCTGGCAATTCTCCTCTGACCTCGCTCATCAACCAAGCGTCAAGGTCACTGAGATCACATTTTTGATGTAAACATTAAATGAACCATTGTGCTGAGGCCTTTTATATTCGCTAAAACCGTCACTGTGTCCTGATGTGAAAATATGTGAAAAAGTCAGGCTCCTCTGGCTCCACCCAGTGCTCCTAATGCCATTTTCAAGAATCCACCATGCTCGAATCAAAACAACCAATCAGAGCCAGAAGGAATGTCTGACGGAGTGTCAATCACTGCATGCACACACAGAAGGCAGCCCCCTTCCCCGCACATGCTCGTCACTCAGTCAAGCTCTACAGCTTTAAAAGAATTTTAAAAAAATTAGCCACATTTCTGCTTGACAGGTGATTACCCCTACTTTTTTTTTTACGAGAAAAAATCAACCACAATACTAAGTTGAGTAAGAGTAGCTAAGAGTAGCTTGTTTCTGATTCTAAGGCTACTGCTCAGCATTGTTTTATTTGCAAGTTGCTGAATATATCTTTTGACGTACCCAGGCAGTCGTAATGGTTTGGTGTTTGTCCTGATATTCATGTGTGCCTGTGCTCACATGTTCTCATAAGTGGTTTCCTGCTTATTTAGCAGGTACTACTAAGTACTGAAATAAGTGTGTGCTAGTTCTTTTGCAGAAAAGATATGTCTGTAAATTACTTTTCATGTCTAAATGTTAGCAGCCTCCTCTGCAGGGAGAGGCTTTGGAGGCAGGGCTGGAGCGCAGTAGGGACCTGGAAATTGTATCCTTTCAAATTTTCAAATAAGTGCACTCTAGGAGGACAAAGCTGGAAATGATGGCTGCTTAGTGTACATTTGTGTGTTTGTGTATATACAGTATATATACATAGTATATAACTAAGGGTCCCCCTGTATGAGGAATTTATTGCCTATTATTTGTTGTAGAAGCATTAAAGGTGCCAAACTGCACTAAAAATAATTTACTTCCATGTGTACCATACCTGCACTGCATATTATTGCAGTACCAATATCGACAGACCAACCTTGTGGCCTGCATGTGTCTCAAAAAAGAAAGACTTTTAACTGTTCTTCCCAGGACACAGGACAGAGAATAATTTAAGGGAAAAAAAGTAAAAATGAATACAACACTTGCTACATAAGTTAAAAAAAAAATAGTAAAATTATTACATCAAATAAAATTAACATAGTAGAACTTGCAGTACACAGAACCAGTCTCACACACACATACTCACACACACACGCATCCACACACACATTCAAATAAACAGGATTATATTTAACAGTAAGCCCAAGATCCCCCCCCCCCCCCCCCTTGTACCTTTAATGTCTAGGTTCCAGTGCACACACATACCACTAGCAGTGAGAGCATGAGCATACGAGAGAGATAGATTGATTCAGGTTTGATTAAGCTAGCGCATGCATTTCAAAGACCAGCCAACAGGCCTAAAGCCAGCAATGTTAAAGCCAATCATCAGCTTTCAAATGTATTTGCGTCATAACATCGTGCGTGGACACAGTGGACACAGCCTCATTCTCAAGCATGTTATTCAATCAAACAAAAATTCAAAGACTGTTGTCACAATATTATTTGCAACATAGAATGTAAAAAATGAACAAAATCTTTTTTGAAAAATCTATGCATGGTGCTTATGGGATTAAGGCTGCCTGCGCCAGTGCAATCAAACATATATCTGAACGATGGGAAGAAAACAAGTAGTGTCTAAGAGATATGGGTGGAGGCAAAACAGATAGAAAGGGCGTGCACAAAGGTATGCGTGTGTGTGTGTGTGTGTGTCCTGTTTAAAAGAGGAGATGCATGTGACTACTTTACAAATTGACAAAAGTACTGTGGTCTGTTTATCATCTTCAGCTTTATCTGAGGTTCTGAATATCGCCGGGTCTGTGGCATCATGGGAAGGCAGAAGGTTTTCATGGACAAAATGATGCAGAGGTTCTACATCAGAAGCTTACTGATGCGTCAGGCTCTTGCGGAATGCCTGGGCACCCTCATCCTGGTGGTGAGAATTAAACATGTTGTTAATTTTTTTTAATCACTGATGATCATTTAAAAGTTTCTATTTAGCAGTAAATCATTTCTAAAACTGCCACAGACTAGGTTTTGTCTGACAAAGAAAGAACTGAGACAAAATAATTCACTCATTTTTTGTTCATTTGTTTTTCAACTGCTAAAGAAGTCCAGCTAAAGAAGTCTGGATCTAATGCTAGTTATACATGTAGAAGGATTTGGCCTAGATAATAACTTGAGTGTGGCACCCATTAAAAAAATTTAAAAAATTAAAAAAAAAACTTCCTTAAGCATCCTTTATAGATTGAGTATAAAAGATTACAAAATGCCCTGAGGAAACAGAAAACTGTTGCAATTAAATTCAACTAGATAATGTTTGAAATATAATAAGACAGCTCCCACAGGAATATAGACCCATTTATTTAAATGATTATATTTCAGAGTCGACACATTTCTTTCCTTTCTATCACACATGGTTAACTGTTTTGATTCTATAAAAAACTAACATCTGCACTTGACTCTTCTTGGGTGTTATTACCCATACTGCTTTCAGTCAAAATAAACACTTACTATTTAGGCTTGTCTGAGTGAAGAAGGGTTGGATTCTGCTTGAAGAATATAAATGATTTATATTAATTCCTATTAACATGTGATGTAAAGACAGTTCTCATGTACTCAATAACAGCCTCTTGGTTGAATCTCAGATGTTAATAATGTAGTAACGCATAATAAAAAATTAAAGGTTCAATGATGTGTTATCCCAGTTGGTTAGAGGGAAAAAAAGGTTTTGTATCCTTTCATTCTCCTCGCCCAGACACACACCCACACATACAGAACCTTCAACTACTGTATGAGAAGAACCGCATATAAAGAGTCAGGCATAAAATACATACAGAAATGTTCCAGCCTGAGGGAAAGTATGTAGAGATTGTTTCCTGGTTATATATTCATATATACTTTAACCTCAGAGATAGGTCATATGCTAAAAAAAAGCATATACTGTATGAGTGGATGAAAGATCTTAATCTGGTTCAGGTGGTGACTGAGACAGTGATATACGCGTAAATCTTTCCTCAGCCCATGTTGTTTTCAGACTGTTAAGGGTGGATCCTTTTGCTTTTATATTACTCAACTTAGCTGGGGTTTGGAGCCTTTTAGGGGATAGAGCAGGTATGCAGACCCACACACACACACACACACTACCCCTTACACTACCTACATATGGTTTTCATAGCTTCACTTCGCATTCTTTGACTGTCCAGACAAAAACAGGTCAAACGTAGCCTTGTGAATCTCAACCATTTCCTGTACTGGAATGCGGGAAATTGTGCCACATTATAATTCTGGGGATTTTTTTTTTTTGGAGAAATGTGCGTAATTCAAAATAGAGAACATGAATAAATGACTTGATGCATGACAAATAGATTTCAGCTTCATGGGGTTTTGACAGTATCAATTTTATATCACGATTTATATCAAATCTGAAATAATTATATTGTCAACATCATACTACTGTAGAAAATATTATTTCCAAGTGCCATGGATCACCTTAAAGCTTTTTTAGAGTTGGTTATACACATTTCTCAAATTCATCACGCTTCACAGATAAAACTACAGAAGACTAGCGAAGGTTCCCTTGCAACACATTCACGTTATCATTCATAACACAATGACTTGAAAAACACTAACATAATGTAACTGTACTTACAAGCTGTAGCATTTTGTCTTTGATTATCTACATAAGCCAAGATTGCCTTACGAAACAATGCGACAAATGATTGAGTACGCTGTATTTTCTGCCTTTTTCAGGAAGTGAATTGCAAATACACATGGTAATTCCAAGACTTCAACAAAAATATATTTATAGACACTCATGTAAGATATAATGATATTGTTTAGATGTACCACTGAAAAAAGTATTGCTCTGAGTTTGATTCAAACGAATTATTCATACATGAACACAATATATTACAATAGCTCAATTTTGTTTGTAATTTTGCACAATTTTGCTAATTGTGTTAATATATGACATTTCAGTGCAAATGCGTCTCATTGATCTTTAGTAAACATTTTATCCTGGTTAGGGTTATGGCGGGTCCGGAGCCTATACTTGGAAAATGTATAGCTGTTTATATACAAGGCTTGAGGGGGAATACATCTTAGACAAGACTCGAGTGTCAATTACAGGGCACCATGCACACACACACACACACACACACACGCACACACACACACACACGCACACACACACACACACACACATTCACATGCTCATTGGGAGGTGGGAGGAAATCAAGTGGAAGCCAATGCGGGAATGGAGAGAACACTCAAAACTTTATCGAAACAGTAATCTGAGCTCAGGATCGAACCCTGCAGCTGTGAAGCAGCAATTCCTTTATTCAATGCATTTTTTTTTTTGCCAATGCATTTAAAACTGATCTGCAGTTCTGTCCACTTTGACAGCTGTTAAACTAATGTGTGAGAGTTTTGAAAAAATGAGCACAGTTTTGATAAATGCATGTGTCTAATTGTTAAAAATAAAACTGCTAATATGGAACACAAGGTTAAGCTAAGGTTTAGTTTAAGTTTATGGCCATGTTTTGACTAATAAGTCAATTTTTCAAATAACTTCCATAACCATATGATGCAATACTTGCATGTCCATTGCATGAATGGCATTTAATGTCCTCTTTGTAAATGTAGAGTAAGCAAATTAGCACCAGGATGTACTAAAAATAATTTCGATACCATTTCCAATGTGCAGATACAGTATATGATGCAATTTCCTCAAATGAAAACATTTGCTCTGAATATGTTCTGTAGTGAAAACGCTGCTCATAGTTTAAGTCATATTTTGAACATATTTTTTTTAGTTTAGTCCAACATGGTGGAAGGCTCATTTCATGCCAAATCACAAGCTACATTTTCTTGATTACATTTTTTAAAAGCTTCAAAGTGAAAAAGCTTCAATGTGAATTCATTTACTGTTACCAATTACTGATATGCTTAACATTCTAAAGAAGAGCAAGATGTTCTCAAAGAACTGAAGTCAGAGGCACATACACTGTGAATTAGTGACTTGAGTAAGAGCTAAAGAATATTTCTTCACTGAGATATTTTGAGATAATATAGTGGGTCCCCCCTCTCCCCTCTATCCAGATGTTTGGCTGTGGTGCTGTTGCTCAGTTGGTCCTGAGTGAAGGATCGCATGGAATGTTCCTGACGGTGAATTTCGCATTTGGTTTTGCTGCTACACTTGGGATTCTGGTGTGTGGCCAGGTTTCAGGTGAGATATTATGAATGCTGGTTGGTGGACTGGATACTCTAAACTGCTCCCAAGTGTAAATGAATGTATGATTGTATGTGAATGTATGTGATAAACTGCCATCCCATTTCCGGTGTATTGCTTTTATTGTAATAAATTTACTTTGGTTTATCTCCTATTACAGATTACACTCATATTTTTCTCATATTTTTAAATTTAAACTAAGTTACCCCAACCACAAAGATTTTTACATTACTGTTTCATGCATCTTTAGTAATGGTGCCAGTATTTCTGGAGCCATTACTATATTACTATAGATAATGATAAATAAAAAATATATATTTCCAACATTACCTATCTGCTGGATTATCAATTGCTAGTGTTTCTTTTGTTTGTTTGTTTGTTAGTTTCTTTGTTTGTTTATACAAAATATGATTAGTTAGTGTATTATTAAAATAAATAGCTTAATTTGTAGCCTGTTTAGAAGGTTTTGTTAGTTTTAGTGCATTTTGAACAAATTGTTTGACCAACCTGTGTGTTAACTATTACTCATTTTCATGAAGGGTACCAATAATTTTGCAAGTTTGCTAATAAACTTAATTGTAATTGCTTTTTCAATTCTCCTTGCATTCTGGATCATTTTAAAAATATCTGTCTTCATGTTTTTCAGGTGGCCACCTGAACCCAGCCGTGACCTTTGCCCTCTGCATCCTGGGTAGGGAACCATGGAAGAAGTTCCCTGTGTACTTCTTATTTCAGACTGTTGGTGCCTTTCTTGGTTCTGGGATAATATTTGGGATGTATTTCGGTGAGTAAGAGTTTTGGTGAATGGCAAAATCATATTAGATTTAATATCTGAAGGAACAGAATTGGCAGATGAAAGTTAATTATCTGGTTCAAAGTACTAGGACATGAATTTGATCTCCTGAAATGTATATAGATGCTTAATAAATAACTTCTCTATAGAGTATCAAGTTTGCCTTCTTTCCCCTCACTATAGTTGGATGGTCCAGTTTATAGCTTTTAGTAGCTCTTCTAGACTACTACCTAACTCCTACCATTATTTCTAGCTCAGTTCATTTTGTGCAACTGCAGATGCACTTTGGGAGTATCAGAATGGCAGTCTGATTGTGTTGGGGGAAAATGCTACAGCTGGAATATTTGCCACGTATCCATCCAAACATCTCAGCCTGGTCAATGGTTTCTTCGACCAAGTAAGACATATTAGATTTCCAAGAAATCGCAGTCAAAATTTCACTATTTCACAGAAATAATAATTCTGATACAGTATACTGATGTACGCCATGAGAAAATAGAGAATATAAATGAATAATAATAGTGCTTTCAAGAAATACCATCTTAAAAATATGTAGATTCTGATTGCGTTTTGATAAGAAGTTCTTTTCTTTCTGTGCAGGTGATTGGCACAGCAGCACTGATCATGTGTATACTTGCCATCGTGGACCCATATAACAATCCAATCCCACGTGGGTTAGAAGCCTTCACTGTAGGCTTCGTCGTTTTGGTTATTGGACTTTCTATGGGATTTAACTCAGGCTATGCCGTGAACCCTGCCAGAGACCTCGGACCCCGAATCTTTACCTCACTTGCAGGCTGGGGCAGTGAAGTCTTCACGTCAGTACTTAACTATTTTAAGTAGAGTAGATATTTGAATGCTTCATATGCACTGCTTTATACACAATAGGTAATAAATTTAAATTTCAGGGATACTGTATAGGACCAGATTTTCTCAGTGTGGTATCTCAACATTTGTATTAGCGAAGCATAATCAGGTAGTGGGTGAAGGCAAGAGTTTGGAAAGCATGAAGACATGGGAATATTGTGAAATTTACATATTAATACATTTTCATGGTTCCATGCATTCTTATTTAGGGTAAAAGTGCAGTTTCTTGGGTATTAAACTAAACACTTGTATAACATCCAGTATGTAAGGTTTTGTGTGGGATATAAAAATATAGCCTTTAATCATTGCTTTCCTTTTAAGTATTCAAGCCACTCTATAATTACTATTCAAATTGTTTCTTCAGATTCATTCTCTTCACACAGACAAAATATTGATTATAAAACAATGCTGAAACAAAGCGTAAACTGATCTTCATATAGCTTGTTGCACTAAGTTTAAAAAAAACTGGATATATACTAATTATATCTACTTTCTCATTTCTCTCCTGCTGCAGGGTGAATGATTACTGGTTCTTCGTTCCGATCTTTGCACCATTTATTGGTGCGATGGTGGGTGTTTTGGTGTACCAGCTGATGGTGGGATACCATTTGGAAGGGGAAGTCCATGACAGGGAAGAAGCAGAGGCCCGCGAAGAGAAAAAAAGGCTGAAGTCATGCAAAGTGTCTGGGTAAAATGCTATTGTGTAAAATCTCACTTAAAAATCTCACTTTTTCTTTTTGTTTTTGTTTTTTAAGTCATTTCTTACAGTTTAAATCCCAGACATTATGGCATTCATGTTCTCTTTGACTTTAAGCTCTCATATTGCCTCTACTCTCCATGTTAAATCCCAGATAGCATACCTCCAATGTTTTTTTGGCACATAACATTTGATTGCCTTTGTACAGTCGTCTGATTGTCAGGTCTTACCTAAATCCCAGAGTGTTTGTCCTCTCTTATTGCTTTTAATGTTCATTGCAGTTAATGTATAAGTAGACAAGTCTAGTAATGGCTAAATCCTGCACTAAACACACAAACCACAAAATCCTAACTTCTAATCCTAATCCATATTAGTCTTGCTCAAGACCAGCTGTGTCTTAAACACCACTAAAAGCAAACCCAACATTTCAAACATATTCATTGTTTCTTTTTACCTAACATAGTTTAAATGAAAATCTTTATATGTATATTGGAAAGAGTCAATGGGAAGCATCATCCCTTCAAGTGTGTTGACATTCTTCAAGTGTAAAATTAAGAGCAATAAGAAGGAAGGCTTCAGACTAGGGCCAGAACAGGATAATAACTTCATACCATAATGCTAGAACAAACAAGGCTTTCATAAGCAGACAGAATTAGAGAAGCAGGGTATTATGGTTAGAATTTCACCTCGACTAGAGCATATGCCTAAAGACGACCTCCGTCTTTAGCTATAACTTGTTTATTTAGAACATTGCATTAAATGTTCCATTCATTATAAGAAGGAATAAAAGAAGTCATACTTTCTTAAATGCCAAATACTGTCATTACTTTAATGTTATGTTGAATAATCTTTTGTGGTCTGTATATCTTTGTGTGTCTTTTATTCCGTTTTTTTCTTCATTTTCATTGGCATCCTAGCATAAGGAATTAGAAACAATTTCCATTTGTTGTATTAATATTATCCATTCATGTATTTCAGTATCATGACTTTTTTTCTTAATTGAGATGCTTTTTTCTTTTATATATCTCCCTACAAAGGAAATATTGATATATTATTAATATGGTTTGTTGGTAATATTTGCATTTTGAAATGTCCTCTCTTTCAAAATTATGTTAAATGCAAAGTTGCAAAATAAACAAAATGACCAATTTCACTGTCTAAAAGGATCTGCGAAGCGTTCCTTACAACCTGAGTGTATGTTCTCGCATTCAGAGAATTTCATAGTAAATAAAACATTAAAAATGTCCAAGTATGACCCAATACACCAAGGCTGGCATTAACTTTCTTCTCATCTTGGCAAAAAATTCCCTTTGAACCTTGAGGCACTCATAAAACGCACTGTTTGAGTCTTTTTCAGCTTCATCAGGCATAAAGTGGACAAGTCGAAGGCCATCTCCGACAAGAATGCCATAAATAAAACCTGCTTAGCTGAAGACTTATGATAAGATAACACCACTACATGGGCAGTAAAATCAGTTTTGCTCTGTAATGAATTTTGCATCACAGCTTTGAAGAGATCTCTGACATTGGTTTGATATTGATATTGCACCACAGGGAAGATTTATTTTTGCAGTATGAGAATCATTTTTTCGTGTGCACCAGTGCCCTTAGAGCAAAGGGGCACTGCAAATTAATATGAAGTTATACTGAATGTTCACCTTTATTCTATCGGAAACACTGATGGGAGTAGGGCACTAGGGCACAAGGACACACTGAATGGTTAAATGAGCATGAACATGAAGTAAATTATATGCTATGGCCTTCACAGTTACAGGATCCCAACCCATTTGAACACCTATGGGAGATTTTGGACCGATGTGTTAGACAGCATTCTCCATCACATCATTAAAACATTAATCAAGGGAATATTTTTTGCGTCGCTACAGAAGCCCAGAACAGACAATCCCAACACTGGCTCTAGAGAGCCGAGTGCATTTCGCGTTCCGTGTTTTTTAAAGTGGCAGCCAGGACTGGAAGGAAGACGATGAAACTAGGAGCCATTTTAAGAGACTGGTGGTGTTGAGTTTGCTTTTTCTTTTAATTTAGTAATTTGTTAAACAGGGTGGCACGGTGGTGCAGTGGTTAGCACTGTCGCCTTACAGCGAGAAGGTCCTGGGTTTGATCCCTGGGTCACCCAGGGTGCCTTTCTGTGCGGAGTTTGCATGCTCTCCCCGTGCATTGCTGGGTTCCTCCGGGTGCTCCGGTTTCCTCCCACAGTCCAAAGACACACAGATTAGGTCAACTGGCTACTCTAAATTGCCCATAGGTGTGAATGCGAGCGTGTGTGGCTGTTTGTCTGTGTTGGCCCTGTGGTGGACTGGCGACCTGCCCAGGGTGTACCCCGCCTCTCACCCTGCTGGGATTGGCTCCAGCTTCCCCGCGACCCAGACAGATAAAGCAGTATAGATAATGGATGAATGGATGGAATTTGTTAAACATTAATAAAAATGTTATTTTGCCCTGATACTAACTTATAATGCTGTAGCACATTAACCCCCAAAATATCAGTGATTTTGTTTGTATAGAATATCCCTCTCTCTGATCCTGTAATAGTACATTCCATTTAGCGTTTGTGGACACAATAACGGAAATAACACAATCAGGTTAGACGTAACATAGATTTCTGACTGAAATTCTAATGAACTAATTGTAATTGGTAACTGTCAATATTGGAGTAGTAAAAGGTTATTTTGCTTGCTTATTTTACATGTCACACTTGTTAGATGTAACCTGCTTCATAAACATCCAAGGGAAACAGTAAAACAGCCACTAAAAAGATGAAGAATAAATATCAATGTCATTGCATTCATATGCTCACAGATTAAGCCTGTTTGAAGTAAAGTTATATTCTGGCACACGTATAAGTGTACGTATACATAAAGCCCAGGCAAACATCTACCAACCACAGACCAGGCTTTTAGTTTTTGGAAGAATACCAAAAGTGTTCACTAGCATTGTTTTATTATTGTTGTATATCACAAAATTTTTTGGAAACCCATTGAAATGTTGATTAGCCTAACAGTCTCTAAGACAAACCAACAAAAGTGGCCATGCCTGCTCTGCAGACAGATTATTGCACCTGACAGCCACCGTAGGTTCAACACACTTGGAAGGGGAGGGGTGAGATCTGAATTTTCACCACTAGATGGCACTAAATCCTGTATAGTGTACCTTTAAGCTTTTAGTGACATACATTTTGTTTTTTTTGTTTTTTTACATTGAATGACATTGTAATGTCATTGTAAAGGCAGTGATGTTTGGGGTTTTTTTTGGCCATAAATAAGAGTGACTTTAGTTTTGACCTTTATGTGTACACTGATTTACAGCCAATTGTCATGATATTCTAACTGACAGCTTATTTGCCCAAACTGTAGATAATTTATTGAAATATTAATTATATAATTGACACAAAGAACATAATCTTTATAATTTTCTTATTCATTTTAAATGAATTATTAAAGTAAAAAAAAAATTATAAGTATGGCTAAAATAAATAGCAAAACAGTACACTTTTAAATAATGATCTAAACATACATATAATACTTACATATCTACAGTATATAGTACATTGAATTTAGTGGATCTACGAAGCCAAGACTAGAATTTTAAACAGTCTTAAAATATACAGAGTTGCTAGGCACACATTTCTAACAGCCTGCTTGCTTTCTTTAGTGTTCAGAGCAGCAGAAATCCACCTAAAGTTGCTGCAATATGAAGTTGGCCAGTTGTAATGTTCAGATACACTCTGCTGGACAAATCTTTTCGGTGAGTGTCAAGGCCTCTAATGTGTGGCTGAAAAACCTTCCCCACATCATCACATTGCCACAGTCAAAAGAATGGCTTAATGGACTCTTGTTGCTTGTGATAAATTCTGATCTTTCTATCAGCATGATTCTAAAGACCTTTTATTTTTGGACCAACTTCTTTCCTCTGTTCATTAAATGTAGAATAGATAACTTTGGAGAAACCAACAAAAATAAGCAAGAGCCAATCAAAATATTCCACCCCCTTCCTTCAGTCCTCATTCAAAATCCACTTTTCCAAAACACATGAATGCGCACTGCCTGACTACTACTGGAGTCCATGAGGGAGGGCATTGGGGAGAGGAGTGTAGCACGTCGTTGTCATAGCCAACTACCTCATGTCTCATTCACATGTAAGAAAACACCTAATATTAGCATAATGAATGTAAACAATGAATATAGCTATTGTTAGTACTGACAGCTAATACATAAGGTAGTTACATTACTAGCTAGCTACATTGGTTCAGGATAATATCAAATTAACACAAAAAACAAAACAAGTCAGATAATTACCTGTCCAACAGAAATCAACCAGGGCGTCACTTGTTCAGGCCCTTCATCTCCCTCAGTTGTGGCCATTGTTGAAAACCCATAGCGATGTTCACTCTGGTTTGACCTCTTGTATAATCCGACTTCTTTTTCATCGTAGCCTTTTCTACTTCAGTTTTTTTTTTTAGCAGTGCAAGCTTTTGTAAATATAACATTAGGAAATTTTGACTGCCCTTTCTTTGCCATTCTTGTGTGACTAGCTCGCTAGCTTTAGCAATATGTTTGCCTATCCATGTGGAAGACTCCAATCTAATCATTTCATGCGGCCCGAACAAAATGATTGGATGGGCTATTTACAGCCCTGCGACTGCCAAAGATGACTGATTTATTTTCTTTCTCTTTCTTTTTATTGTCAGAGCACTTGATTTATTCATCGCTGTCAGGATGCAAAGAGAAGTTCAAGAAATATAACAAAAAATATTTTGCCTACCCTAGCTTTAAAATGAACGTGTCATGCGATGCATTTACAGTATTCTTAATAACTTGTCAGCATCATGGCTGTTTAAATTAAGTTTCTAGTTTTCTTATATTTTGAGAAATATTTTGTGTTACACCCTTACTACACACTAGTGTTGAATTTGGATGTGATTTCCCCAGATGCAGCCCATTTATTTGTTTGCACGATTCTTTCTTCTCTTTTTATTATTCAGGGCAAAAATTATTATATGAGGTGCTAAGGACAAGACATGATGTAGCATTCAGAGGTGTGGTGTAGCATGGGATTGTGCTCTGAAGGAGGTGATTGAAGACAAGCTAGAGGAGTAATGGGTGTTGTATATATGTATTTAGGTGATCTCTCACTCTCACTCTTGGCAGTGAGATGTGTGTGTGTGAGAGAGACGAATTGAACAGAAGCTGAGCAACAGAAGTGGCAACCAAGCTGAAAAAACAATTCTCTTTGTTCTTTTTTTTTCACTTATAAAGGGTCTCTGAGCAGCATGCTGCATAAATAGATACCCATAGGCTGACTATGGGCCGTGGATGTCCATACACACTCAGCAGTGCTAGTTTCAGGAGCTGAATGTACTGGTACAGAGGTTCAACTAACAAACAAGGCCCTGAACCTACAACATGGTCATTATTATCAGTGGGGGGTGATTATGTTGGACAGAAATCTTTCAAGTTAAATGATTTCTTTGCTATTAGAGCTGTGTTTGCAGCCAATTCACAGTTAATTTGTGTGATTTTCTGACCACACTTGTTATACTCACTGATCCATTTATACAAATACACTTACAATCCACCCCCTAATGTGCATTTTCAAGGCAGAGTGGTAATACCAATGGGACGTCAACAAGGGCCTATTAAAGTTGCAGAAATTTTAGTCAATAAGGACATATCAAAACACAGCCTTCAGTGAATAAACTGTCTGTTTTCCCTAGTAAATGTATGAGACTTTTTGGATATTTGGGAAGATCAAACCATTATAAACATTGCTGTGTTTGTAGGTTGGAACCAACTCTGCAGTCAGACAACGTTGACATTAAATGCTCAGAGGCTTTTATCTAGAGCAGATACGATATGTTAAAAAGATGTCGGACGAGTTTTGAGTGTGAAAGCATGAAGTGTGAACAACAGCCTGGGTGTGATTAAAGGCCTGAATTTGCAGCTAATTTTAATTAGCTTATTTGATTCTAAACTATTTTTAATTAATCAAACTGAACGCAAACTTCCCATGCGGCGTTCTTTTTGCAAATCCTCAGTTGTGAATTTGGTTTTTTTTTTTTTTTTTTTTTATCTCAAACTAATTTCCCTCCTCATTTGTCTCTCATTTCTCCCAATACAAGTCTCCCAGAGATGAGTGTATGTTTCTGGATAGATGAATAGATGAAAATTGTACCGTACAACACTCTAATTATTTCAATCATGTTATTTCAATTAAGTTCAAAAACAAGTCCAGGTAGCAGATTTCCATATCGGGGCTCAGATACACTGCCAAGAAATGCTGCTATTTTATGTGTAACTACAGGATATTAAAGCATCTAAAATAAGGATACTCTACATAGTGAATACAGAGACTAATTTTTTAATCTAACTCCCTCAAACCTGAAGTATGCATAGTACATTTTTGTCCACGTAATTAGAGAAAGTAGTAATTTCACCCATTTTTAATCCTCAATTCACCAACCCCCATCCCCCAATAGTACTGTTCCCAAAATTGCCAAACAGCCTCTTTTATTCAAAAGCCAAGTGAAATGTGACAGAACTTCACAAGGGAAAAGAGAAACCTGACATTTTAGAAATCCTCAATGGCATGGCCTTTTAGCAATGTGCATCACCAAACACACCTAATGTCAATCACAGCTCTCTCCCACTTATACAGAACAAAAGCCCAGAAATTTGAGAACTTAAAATAGCTTTCTCTTGAGTTTCCACAATCCTATTCAGTATTCTCTTAGATCTAAGGTGCACTAAACATGACAGTAAAATAGTAAGGAAAAAATATTCAAAAACCTATATACCTAATTCTGACACAAGAAAACACCATGGTTCAGAAATGACATGAATTAACATGATACCAATACTGACGAATTAATAAGAGCATCACTTCCTTCACCAAGACAGTATGAGGTGCATACTGTAAAAAGTATCTGAGCTGAAAAGTGTTGATAAACAGAAATCTTTATGTGAACCTTCGACTGGCTCACTATTTCACTGTGGCTAAATACTGCTGTGTCCACATCTCCCCTTAACCCTTAACCTCAGTACATAGGCCAGAAAAAAAAAAGAAATTAAATAGCTATGCTTCTTCTCACTCTTCTTTCTTATGTTACAGCTCTTCCTAATTTTGAGTCAGTACTGAGAAGTACAGCGTTGCAGTGGTTGATTTTACAGCTACATGTTAACTTACCGTTCCATATTCAAAGCTAAAGCAGTCATGACGTCGGGTGTGTCTGTATAAACCACCTACACAATTTACAACTGTTTTAATGTTCTGAGTTAAAGTAGTGTTTTCCTGCTTGCACATTTCTTTGTTGAGTTTTCCAGAAGTTCAGTTTTTCATGAACAGTTTTAAGCAACGCCAACAGTGCCACCAAATGTACAAAAGCAGCACTGCAGGAGGAGTGGAAATAGTAAAGCAAGAGGTTAAACAAAGCTTCAACATAATAAGTAGTGTTTTAATATACTGTGGAACATAATATAATGTACATACTGTATTTATATATAAATAAGGGCCCCTAAGATTTATTGTATTGGCACTGGACCCTTGGACCATGCTGTTTAATGAACTAAAGAGAAAAAAATGATAGCTTGTTCATAATCTGTTACTTCCAGATGTGAACCGACATCACTTTGTCTTAAAATGAATACTTTTGCCTGAACATTTTTTCACTGCAGCCTTGATTCACAGATCCACAGATTCGAGATTTGCAGCAGATCTCTATTTTCAGATTCTCACTGAATCTAAAAAAACATGCATTTAACTATTAAAGAATGTGCAATTGTCATTTCATTACGTATAAAGTTTGTTAGAGAACAGTGATGGTGTTTAGCTTTTAATTGCGTAACAGGTAACAGTACAAACAGAAGTAAAGGGATAAAATAAGACAATAGCTATAAGGAAAATTAAGTGGTGCATAAAAGTTTGTGAACCCTTCAGAATTTTCGATATTTTTGCACAAATATGACCTAAAACATCATTCGAGTTTCAAACAAGTACTAAGAGTAGATAAAGAGAACCCGATTAAACAAATGAGGCAAAAATATACTTGAGCAAACATTTCCAGTAACTGTCGAGCGGTCCTGCACATCGGCTTGGATGAATTTTAGCCCTTTCCTCTGTACAGAACAGCTTCAACCTCACAGGTTTCCTCACATGAACTGCTCACACAATATTGTCAAAATCTGAGGTTTTAGATCACATTTATAAATATAAAAATTTCTAAAGGGTTCACAAACTTTCAAGCACCACTGTATAAGGGTGTGGTATATCAATAGATAATATGAGCATACTGTACTAAAAATATTTTCTACACTAGATGTTATTACACTGAGTATTGTAGCAGAATAAATGTAAGAGGTATGTACTTGTTGGTTTTGTTTTTTTTTTGTCTCTATTACCAGTAACCATGGACTATATTGTAACCCTCCTTCTATAAGTATGTCATTTGTTTAGACAAAATAATTACAACAAAAAAATTTTTTTGTTGCATGCAAGTAACTGCATTAACCCTGCAAAACATGGAAGTTTTTGTAATCTCTGTATTGGCATAGTTTGTTTTCTTGACATAAAACTCAATATACCAGTAGATCCAATTTATTTGTCAACTATGATTAAGCATTTTGTTCCGAGCATTAAATTTTATAATAATATAGACCAAATTTATTCTAGTCTAAAATTCACAATAATCAATCCATTCAATTAAACAGTACAATTTCTTCTATCAGCTATAGTTGTGGCTAAAGAATGTCTTATTTTATTTCTTTTTTTTGTGATCCAGAAGAGGAAATAAATCTGATCCGAGATCAGCACGAGAAAAAAAAAAAAGACAAATAACACCAGACACATGAAGCATGTCCTACATTTATTACCCCACAGAAAATACTCTGAACAGAGTGATTAGGCAATAATGAGACACATATTTCACTGTGATTAAATTTTTAAATATGGATGTATAAATGGTTGTGTGCATCAGATGGTACGTGAGAAAGGCAATTTGTTAAGATTTCTTGCGACGCGCTAGACAGGCATATAAAGCAGACAGGGCAGAGGTTTGTGTGTACGTTTTCTGAGGACGTTCATGGCCTGCAGCGCTGGATGAAGCGTGGGTAGAGGCACACGTCTCGAATGTGGTGACGATTGAGCAGCCAGGTAAGGAAACGCTCGAGTCCAAGCCCGTATCCACCATGAGGACACGTGCCATACTTCCTCTGAAACACACAAAATGAAGTATGGTCAATAAGAAGTTTTGTGGTCATGTTAAAATATATTAATGTAACGGTAAAGCATGTTTTTAGAAATGGCACAATAAAGCAGCTGAACTGTTACTAAGGCATGTTCGTCATTTTAATGCATGTTACACTTGATGCTGTTTAAAGATATGCAGTCATGTTAAAGCATGCTAATGGTGTTACAGCATAGTAAAAGCAGGCCTTTAAAACATATTCATGTAAAAGTTTGCTGCGAGTTGTTACTATAGAAATGGGAACATTAGAACAAGCACATTAATATAAGAATTAATCTGAATCACAGCTGACACTTAATTAAATCACCAACTTCTTAAAAGCATCTTGAGGCACATTATACTCATGTTAGAGGAATACTACTGTACATATGTTCACACACCTGGTCAGTGTACCAGTAGTAGGGAGTGGGGTCGATGCCTTCTCTCTTATAGCCCTCCAGCAGCTCATCAGCATCCCAGATACGCATCGACCCTCCAACGATCTCACCAACGTTCGGCATCAACACATCAACCTGCACACACACACACACACACACACACACACACACACACACACACACAGCATTTTTGCATTAGCAAAATGTTTAAATGTATTACACTGCAGGTGTTGCTTGCTTCTCCTCAATAACTACGGTCAAATTAAATGCTGGATGTGACACAAAACTATTTAAACTAGTCATTTCTATAATTATCTAGGTATTTATTTAGTACCGGTTCTCCATGCTCAGGGGAGTTTTGTGATTTCTACAATACACATGGTGCAGATTTGTTTACCTTTTTCCATAGTTTTATTTCTTACCAATGAATAAAAGTATTATGAAGACGTTTTTCAGCCCTACATGCTGTTATACAACGCTAAGCTTATGAGACTCTGCAAACAGACAGTAGAAAATGTCAAGTTTCCACCACACCTACGATACTGACATCTATTGACTATTCTATTTACACATCACTGGTTTAAATTTGGAAAGGTTTCCTTTAATACACAAAAGCAGTTTTTTCTTTTCTTTAGAGTAGCTCAGTATTACTGTTTTTGTACCACATTTGTTCCTTGACATGATTATCCAATATGATGTCTGTGGTGGAAAATAGCACTTTCTAGTAAACATATAATTAAAAGTCATTTGTTTATTTATTTATATATCTTGTCTTGTGACAGTGCATTAAGAGCACAATTACAGAGCCTCAATCATTGTACTAATGCTTAATTAGCCTGTGTGTTTCCAGAAATCATAGCTAATCTAATACTATTATGCAAACATATCAGAACACTAAACAAAGAAAATCGTAAGCTATTAATGATGCCAATAACTGCTGTATTCACTCCATAATGAATTAATGTCTCATGCCTGACTCCCTATACTGAAGTGTTATTTGTATGAGAAATCTAATTTAAGATAAATGTATTAGTGCTTGATAACCGATTAAATAAAATCAGTGGATTTGGTTTATTCTCTTTTTGCTGACCGATTCAGTGAGGCGTCGATCCTCAGCACAGCGCTGCATGTAAAATGATTTAATCTCAGCTGGGAACCGACACAGCAGGATGGGCTCGTTAATGGTGTCCGTCATCAGCCTCTCGGGGGCTTCTGGGATATCCTACAATAGAACCATAGAGAAGAAAAACAAGGAGGTCAAATTACACAAAAGATTAAACATTATTCTGCATTAGAAATTGTGTATAACTGTATAACAATCATGGTTTTAACGTCACACATGAAACAAGCATGTCGAGCAGGATTTTCCAGATTTCGTTCTTTAAATAAATTAACAACTGGGTGATTTTTATTCAGCGTGATTAAAATATTCTTTTTGTCTTGTGTTCAGTCCCAGAAAATAAAAATAGCTTTTTGTTCTTCAGCTTCTATTAATCCTTTGCTTGTTGATCTGACGTTCATTCTATCTGTTTTTACTAACAGCTCTTGCTTTAAATCAATGCATTGTCTTTATCTTTCATATTTGATTTTCATTGTCCTTTGCTTTGAATTGATCATATTGAGGAGTTCAAATTCGTTACACAAGCTGCTGTGAAATGAAGTTTCTTTCAACTTAAAGACAAACCTCTCCAAACTCATAGTAGGTCCCATCATCTTTTTTAATGTCATGCTCCTTAAGCCATATGATGGCATCAGTATAGTTCATCCTCTTAAACGGCCTCTTGGGGGGCTTGAAGTCCTACACACACACACACACACACACACACAAGCTTGTTACTTATTTACATAAAGAGAAGATACATTTGTGAATAGTTAATACTGAAATGAGTAATTATCACTGAATGAACCCTCTTTTCTTAAAGTATTTATAATTTAGATCTCTTATATTTAAATTTAAATGGACATTGCCTTATATGGAATGGTTAATTGAAAGAAAAAAAATTTTATAAAAAAAAAATTGAATATTGTCCCATTCCTAAATATTATTGACATCAAGGTCCAATGGGACACAGGCACAGCTTTTCAATCACAACTGGTGCTATAGAGGTGAGGACAGCTTGAGAGGTCAGAGGTCATACAGGGTTTATTTCAGAAAGCAGCG
Source organism: Parauchenoglanis punctatus (assembly GCA_030068025.1). Taxonomy (NCBI): domain Eukaryota; kingdom Metazoa; phylum Chordata; class Actinopteri; order Siluriformes; family Auchenoglanididae; genus Parauchenoglanis; species Parauchenoglanis punctatus. Next base: position 16,512,090 of record JAQQZU010000011.1, read on the forward strand.
GAGCAGCAGGAGACTTCAGGACTCGTTCCACCACGTCACACACTAGATCCTCTAATCTGTTCAGCAGATCTTCATAGGTCATGAAGGGACACTCAGCCTCAATGTGGGTGTACCTGTGTTTAACGAAAAGAAGATTCAATCATACGTCACCAACATCAGCTGTACTGACAATAATAATAATAATAATAATAATAATAATAATAATAGGAATCAATTGAAAATAGCTAAAGTTGTTAGGAACGTACATGATTCAGCTTGAAGGAAACATATCCCACAACAAAATGTGTGAGAACAGGATGTTCGGGCATATTTCACTTTTATACAAGAATTTTAAAACCAGCTGCCGGTGTGTGTGTTTGTGATTGACTCACTCAGACAGGTGTCTGCGTGTGCGAGACTGCTCAGCGCGATAGGACTGGGCGATGCAGAACGTGTCTCCAAGCGCTGGGATGCACGTCTCCAGGTAAAGCTGCGACGACTGAGTCAGGTACGCCTCCTCTCCAAAATAATTCAGATTGAAGAGGGTGGAGCCGCCTTCCACCTGAGTCTGCACCAGAGTGGGAGGAGTGATCTACAGAAACACACACAGACACACATATCTCAATCAAAATGACCGTGTCTTCCCATGATTGTTTTTATTTCATTCGGGGGGGGGGGGGGG
>JAQQZU010000011.1:16540997-16564550 GCA_030068025.1 Parauchenoglanis punctatus
AAAGAGAAACAACAGTCCATCATTATCCAGTCTCTTTTAAAGTCATAAAAATAAAGAAAAAACATTGAATTAGAAGGCGTGTCCAAACTTTTGACTGGTAGTGTATGCCAAGGGTTTGTCTGTTGTATGGCATAATTTGCACATTGTTCCTTAAGCTGAGATAAACAGTTAGGATAAATAATCAGGTTAAAATTCTTTCAGGCTTTTCTGACTTGCATCATGCACTATAAGGCCTGACCACTTCACACCCACATGTGGTTCATCCCCAAACTGTTGCTGCAATGTTAGAAACACAATTGTATAGAATGTCTTTGTATGCTGTAGCATTACAATTTCCCTTCACTGGAACTAAGGAGCCTGAACATGACAATGCCCTGGTGCACAAAGCAAGGTGCATGGTTGATCTCGAGTAGCCAGGACAGAGTTCTGATCTCAACCCCAGTGAATGCTTTTGGGATGACTGTGAATGCCAGCTGCACCCCAGGCCTGACATCAGTTCCTGTGCTCACTAATGCGCTTGTGGCTGAAAGGACAAATCCCTACATGCTTCTTAGCTTCTTAAAGAGGATCTACTGGGAACTTTCTGCTGCAGGGTAGAACTTTTATGTTCTCTGAGAGGGACAAGTTGAAGAACCCTGTAAAGTTAAGGTTGAACTGTAATGCGCAGAATATCTCTGATTATATGTATATTAGTGTTGAAACGTTTATCTTGAAGAATATGTTGTTGAAGAATAATGTTGGAAAAACATTGCCTGATCTGATGAATGATTATTTGTATGCCAGCTTGTCTGATTATTATTGCTGACTACGCAGATCAGTTTATGGCAATAATGTTCCTATCCTGTAATGGCTACTTCCAGCATGATAATGTGCCATGTCACAAAGCAAAAGTCATCTCAAGCTGGTTCCATGAACATGGCAATGAGTTTAGTGTGTTTCGATGGACTTCCCAGATCTCAATCCAGTCAGCACAGAGCACTCTGGGATGTGGTAGAACACAGGAAATTCGCAGCATGAACTTGCAGCCGACAGATTTGCAGTAATTACACGACGCCATCATGTCAACATGAACCAGAATCACAAAGGAATGGTTTCCATCACCTTGTGGCATCCATGCCATTAAGGCTGAAGAATTGAGGCTGTTCTGAGAGCAAAGCATACTCCGACCCAGTAGTTGTCTGTTCCTAATAAAATAACTGGTTAGTGTATATGGTGTATGCTATGTCTTGCCTTTTTAAGATAATTTGCTGAAATGTTAAATGTATTGCTAATCTCGTCTACATTTGTACGTTTAAATTCAGAAAGACAGAGTGTGTGCAGATCAGCAACAGAGTGCAGTTCCTGTATTGGCCACATGGTGGCAGCAAAGTTCTGAAGTTTACGCCATGTTCATTATTACTTTCGTTTATATTGTCTTATCCTTCATTAAATTTCTCCTCTCGCCAGAAGTGTCAAACTCAGGTCCTTGCTTTGTGCTTTCTTTCTTTTAGCAAACCAAATTCCGACTATGAAAACCTGAATCAGGTGTTATTCCCTTGGGACGGATACAGTATCTATCTATCTATCTATCTATCTATCTATCTTATAAGATCAGATCAGTGTGGAACACTGTATCCTTTGTGGAAATCTAAGTCATTCAGTACATGATAGGAAAGCGTTGCTGCATCAGAAACTATACAAGTCTGCATCATCATTCACATGCTTTCTGTTATTACACCTACCAGAGAATGAGAGTGTGGTATATAAATTTGGGGGTGTTTCCAACAAAAATATTCATTGAATATTTTTCCAGAGGATTTCACAGTGAGGACAAAAGTCTATATTTCTTACATGCAATTTCTTGAATTATTCCTCTGTGCCACTAAGAATATGTGCTTTTGTATTAATAATAGTCATTTTAGCCAGTAGCTGTTTCATATTTCAGTGTTAATATGTTAAAATATGTGGAAAAGATAAAAAAAAACAATGCGAAATAAAACTTCAACCTCCAAATAGTTTGAATATTTTTTTGCTGTTTTCATTGCTTTCTTAAAGACTTGCTCATTAAGAAAACTAATGTCCATGTAAAGCAAAAGTCAATAGAACATGGATGATGAGGGTGGGTGAAATTGGGCAAGCTGTAATTCCACCATAGTTTAGTTAAAAACATTGAAATTGGGACATTGGGACAAACAGCACATTTGTGTTTATTCAGGTTTGCTATGTTGATGTTATGAGTATTGTTACAATACAAAAACACATTACAGTGTAATTACTGTACAAACATTTTACAGCTACAGACTTCATGATTATAATGATTAAATACAGTTCACAGTGTATAAAAAAGTGGTAGTGTGTGATTTAAAGGAATCTCTATGGAGTTCTCACTTGTGTGCAAGGGGGGAAATGGCAGCAGCATGAATAGGCTTTGTACAGTTTTGATAGATGCGAGTATTTAGGGATGGTAAATAAGTCAACTGAAAGTAATTTTCATACTTCTTGAAAATCAGACAGCAGTTTTAAGGCCTTAACTAAACCGGTGTCGTGACTGAAACAAGTCATTCATATAAGCAAAGGTCAAAACACAGTAGGCATGATGTTTCAAAACAAAAAAAGAGAATCAAGTAAGAATCAATGTTTGAAACACAAGAGCATCAGTACTAATATACAACACAATGAACATACTCGGATGGAAAAGTATGGCAAGACTTCGCAACAACATCATACACGTGTAAGCCATAGGTACTTTGGAAACAGGACGTAATCAGGAATTGTTTAGAGGACCAGAGAGACCTCTGCTGTTGGGGAGGTATAATATCCCTGGCTGATGTGACAATATGTATCTGGAAGAAGGCAATATTTTATACATGCCGCACATAATATTATAGATCATAACATTATCTCGTGGTATGTATCCTGGTAACTAGTGTTAATTAGTTATATTAGTCAATATACTTCTGTTTTTGATTTTAGTGATCAAATGAAAGTAATAATCATATTATTATAATAATATTATTCAATTATATTATATATAATTATTACATTTATTTATTTATTTAGATTATGATCAAACAAATTTTAAAACCTTAGTTACAAAGTTCGCAAGTGTTTTAAAACCTGTCACATGTTCAGTGCATTACAATGATGTTTGATGTAGCTGAAATTCAGTCACAGAGAAAAAAGAAGTACAAATAAACATGTAGTCCTTTTTCCCAAATAGATATTGTGATAATATTGTGTATGGTGATGCAAAGTTAAACAATTATCATGTGACATTTTCATGGTGTACAAGCAGAAGAGGGGAAATCAGTATATAGTGTAGCGAAGAATTAGGCTTCATGTTTTTTGTATTACATTAATGGACTAATCTTGGATTATTACCACGTCGTACTGGTTGCAATTACATAATAAGAAATATCAGTCCAAACCATTTAATTAAAAACGAAAAATCCCACAATGCTGATCATCATACATTTCTTTCATTACCTTAGAGCTCTTTTGATCATGATTGCAGCTCTCATCACTAAGCAAGACGGGGGGTGGGGGGGGGGCTTTATACTTTGGAATATAGCATTTCACATAGTTGATATTAATTTCACTTCTTGTGGTTCTGCCAGCATGCTAGGTTTAATTTACATAAGATGCAGTATAAAAATGAAATGCGGTGGGTATACTTGTTGGTGTGGGCTTGAGACATGAAAAAGATGAACTTCGATTAGATATGCTAGTAGAAACACTTTGATCAGTGTCCAGGGAGCAGCACATAATTATAATTGCACTATGTCATGCAAAATAATCACATGATGATTAAATACCACACAAACAAACAAGAAGGTGAAAAAGAATTTTTAGCCTACAGAGAGAACGTTAATTCATTTCAAGACTATTTTACATGTAATTGCCATACACAGTTATTAGTCCTGAAAGAGCTACAGCTAAAGATGACATGTAACAAAAAAACTTGATGTTTGTATAATGAACGCAAACAGATATGTAACGATTGTAATAATCCTGTAACAATTAAATAACCCAGTATATACTGAAAGAGTTACACTTATAAGGCAAGTTCATAGACATGGGGAGAAGATTAAACTGGACTGCAGGGAAGTGTTTGTTGCAGGTAGATATGGGCCACCAAATGCTTTAAAATCCACTAGTGAGTGGTCAAGACCTGAATGTAGGTCAACACACCATGCAAAGAATGAAAGAAAGGAAGAGGGAGGGACCAAGCGTATTCAGTAATTAGTCTCAGCATGTGGTGTTGGGATAGATGTGAGGCACAGAGACATGCAAGCTATTGATTTATAGAGCACAGTATTCCATGCTATTCTACACTGCGTGTGGGTTAAGGAGCCCAAAACTGACCCAAAACATTAGAAAATCCTCGATTTGCATATTGAGAATCTGTAACCTTAAAATTACATTTGGACACATAATATCATTGAGCATTAATGTTGCAGTGACTTGGCAGCAAGGTGCACAAGACAGTAAGGGCCAACAACAGGACCTGGTGGTAACATTGGACCAAGGAGCTCACATTCCTTGCTACCTGTGAGTCCTGCAGAGACCTTGCATCTCTGAATTAAGGTCTGGTAAGTCCTCCCTCTCAATGCCCAGGTCTGAATTTGTGGACTTTCCTCAGAATTACTATTCCCTGTGATAGCCATGGGTTTTAATTATGCAGTGTGAGATATATAAGTATAGGTTTATGATTGTTATAGCCTGTGAATGTGTGAATGAACTGGTGATTCAAGAGCACTCAGGTTTACAAACTTCTAAAAATCTCAGTGCTCTTCTCAGGCTGCTGATCTCCACAGAGGTTTGACCTAGTAATGATGGGGCAAGCAGTTTACGAGTCTACAATAAAGGAATGCAGCGAGAACTTTGGCAAAGACACCACTGCCATGGCTTCCAGAGGTCCACTTCCCGCCCACAGCCTCCACAGTCTATTCTGCCCACTCTGTCGCTCAACTGCCCAAGGATACCACTGCTACACCTCCTGCCTACTCTGACGATGTCGTCACTCTTATCAGCACAGAAGACATTGTCGCTATGCCTTATGCCTGCACCAAGGACAGGGGTTCTATCACAGTTTCCTCTTGCGTCATGGTTCCTCTGGCAATGAGTTTATGCACTTGGCTCTTGTCTTATCAAACTGTACCTTACAGTGGAATCACTAGCATTTTAAAGCAATATATCAAATGCCTTTTCAATCTGTCTTCTCTCATTTAAGGCTGAACTGATTGAAGCTCCTGAATAAATGTTTCAACGTGTGATATTTATTTCAGTTAAGAGAAAAATGGACACTTCTCTGAGTAGCAATATAATGTTCAGGTTCCTGAGAATATTCCCACTATCTGGCGCAAAGGAACCCCCACCCCCACCTCCCACCCCATTCAAAACTCAATCCAGCCATCTGCTGCCATGTAGCTCCACTGTGATATCAATCAGAAGCTTTTTTTTAAACATAATGTTGGCATTTTGGAACAATTTAAACCAATGCACCATACATTCCATTTTCTCCACTAATCACAGTCATTGATGTTACAATAATAACATCAATTGTGCTTTCAATTCCTCCATTCACGGTGGAAAACCATAACAGCACCGTGTGTTCTGAATGGCAGTAATCCAACTAGCGTTTACGGATAGTTAAAAACGTTCGTTGTTGTACTACAGTGGCATGAATTCCGAATCATTTGCTATGCAACTGCTTTTCTCCTTCTCTAGAGCGAAAACATTTATCTAAAGCACCCCCCAAGATTGTAATTTCTTTATTTTAATTAGGTAAAGTTGTACTGCAATTAGGTAGTACTACTGATATTTTTGAGAGTATTTACATCTATACTGTGTGCACCATATAGCAGTCCCAGCTCTTTCTATAGACATATCTATTCTTATTTCAGAATGCCAATTCATGCATTGACATCTGAAATTGTGTAACATCTGGATTTTGATGAAAATGAGGACTAAACGAGTATCAATACTTGTAAATAAATGATACTATAATAAGAATGAATAATTTTTTTAAATCAGCTGTTCGGTACATTGGTTTTAAGAAATAGCACACTTTTAGCTTACAACTGAACTGTTGTATAAAAACAGGAAATAAAATATTCTGCATACATGTATCTACTACATACACTTGAAATATGTTTTAATAAACAGCTAATGCAAAGAAAATATGAAAATATACAGGGATAGCTGGGAGAGACGTGCGACGAGTCTGCAACTTTTCAGCAATCATATTAAAAACAAACCCACAGTTCATAACATGACCAATATTTACTACAACCACATTTAGTTTAATATGGTTAACTAAAATTATTCATATTACTAACCTGAAATACAGCAGAGAAGTAGTGAAACAATAAAACATGACCAAATTCCTGTAGTCATGAGAGAAAACCATAAATCACAACGAGAACTGCAAATAACCAAAAACACGTTACTGGCAAGATAATAGCATATGCTTAGAGCGGAAAGAAAAAACAAACAATACAAATAATAACACTAATGTAAGCACACTTTAATGGGTGTCACACTAACATAAGTGTTTTATTGACAAGAATAAGCTCATATTCTTGCATACATTAGATCTTAAGTAGTAGATTAATATTGAAGTCATAACATTTGAGTCACAAAATAAAATGTGGTTTTGGTACAGTATGAATTATCACGTGATGAATTAGCTTTTAATGTGTGGGGTCAGCTACTGTGAGCCAAATTCGTTTTTGTTTTTAAAGTGGGGGCATTCTAACTAAAGCTTTATTCTTTGTTAGGGGCAATTTGCAGGGAAATATTCATTTAATAACAGAATCTTAAACATCACACAGAACATATGGCACATATGTCATGCGACATGATGTTACGTTAGCTTTTCATTTTCCCTGTGAATCACATCCATGTTAGCGCCTGTCCTCCAGTTAAACATCCTGACAGAACAAAACTGATTTAGGAACAAAATGTAAGCATTTATGTGAAATATGACAGCTAGTTTGGTAACACTGTTGTTTTGAAGTCTTTCTGTGGCTCTATCTTGGCCTCATTTTCGTTCTCTGATTTGTAAGTTGTCCCTTTTTTCTGCCAGTCTCAGTGACCTTGAAAATGACACAACTGTACACACATCAGTCAATGACAAAAGCACTATGCAGATGTGAGTCATTTGGCTCTTCTTCTGAAATGTTAGCCAACTCTATCATCAAATGCAAAGACAAATGTCCAACTTTAGAAGCCTCTAAGATGTTTTGTTTAGTCCTACTTACTTTCACGAAAGGAGGATAAAGAATTTAGGTCAACAATGGCCCAAATAGGTCAAGGCATTTTTCAGGCCAAAAATGCAGGGGTCTTATGTGTGATTTTTAGAACCTTTATTTGCAGCTGTGCTCTGTGTGACATTGTGTGTGAGTGTGTGTGTGGATGCGTGTGTGTGACTGTGTTGAAGCTTGTTTGCTCATCTTCAAGGCTATGGTGAGACATGAATAAGACAGACATTATTGCAAGGAAATGTGATTACCAAATTTGTGACATTAAATCCATGCTCATTTACACCAATATACATTTAACACAAGCACTATCCTTCACAGGAAAAACGTTAACAATTAGCATCGTTCCTATATCCATAGTCGTATGCTGGGCTTTTTAGGTTGTATGTAACAAAATGGTACATCAGAGACCATTATCTCAGCTTCAGCAGCTGAAACTTGTGACTTTATAAATCTAAACCAATTGGCTATAGGTAGCATTGAATAAATGTTGGTTGTGTACTTTGTTGTGTCTACAGTCCTCTAAAATCCTGGTGAGTAATAGTGTTTAGGGCAAATCCTATGATCCATGTTCCTATATATATTTGTATATTGTAAAAGATGAATAACTGATCAGGAAGCTGTGAACATTTATGTGAACAGAATAGCTCATCATGTAGTGCACTGCTGCCAATCAGGCCATTGAGAGGCATTGACAAGATCCACACACACACACACACACACACACACACACACACACCCATTTAATTCTTGCCAGAAAGGCAGTGGGCCAGAAGGAGCGCTGATTGGCCATTAAATTATAATGAATATCCCTAGAAGAACTGTTATGTTGCAGCCCTGTGTAAGCTTTATAAAGGAGATTTTGAGAGATTCTTGAGTCTGCAGGCATTAATAAAACAAGAAAAAGCTGGAAAAAACTATGCACTACAATGCATACACTGCCATATGCGAGTCATGTATTCCATATTAGTATGATACACAGTGATTCTGAAATGTATGGAACAGTGTGAAAGAACATTCATGCCAGACATTTGAATGATTGTTTGAAATATTCACTATCTACTGCATTCTGGGTCACTTTATCATTTTGTCAAAATCATTTTGTCACACTCTCTCTCCCAGGGATCACAGACACTCCCACTCAGTATCCCTCATGGACAGCCGTTCTCTTTCTCTTTGTTGCTGTCTAGGATCACAGCCTTTTGCTGTGTTGAAAAAAACATGGATGCCTCCATTAAAGTGTGTGTTTTGTTTGCTCTGTACTCTGTCAATAAGAGAGTAGCATTAGAAATAAGCTAGCCAGTGGACAATAGCGTGTAGCATTAGCAACAAGCTAGACAGTGGACAATAGTGAGTAGCATTAGCAAGCCAGCTAATGTTAGTGATAACCCTAGTGTTCATTATTACCTTCTCAACACAGTATTTAGTATTTAGGCCAGCATTATAGATTTAACCAAGTGTCAATATCTTAATTTATCAAAAGCCAAGACTGCTACAAACTGCTTCAATACTAGGTGTACTTTATATTGTTCATTCATCATTTGTCGCCACTCCATAAACAGGGCAGGACCTGACAGTTGAGAAGACTACCCCAAATTGATGAGTTAAAATTTTAAGTTGATGGGCATTTTTAGTGGCATTTACCAGTTGTAGGCACTGAATTACAAGTCGCAACTTCCCACAAATGCAATATTTCTCTATCCACTTTATCCCACCCTCCCTCATTCATCCCAACCCCCTCACAATTTACCCCATCCCTCTTCCACAATTCATCCTAAGCCCTTATCCTTCATTCACCCTGATCTCTTAAAACTGGCCACTACACCATCTCTACAGCAACATCTTAACATAACAGCTCCTGTAATAGAAAGAAATCAAGCATACACTACTAATACAGTTTGCACCCTGATCCTGCATCAGCAACCCTCAAGGCTACAGACTCATTATCGTATGCAGGCCCTACTCCTACTATCCGCAAGCCTGAACTGGTCCCAGTCACAACTAGAATTTCATCCTTTTTAACCACTTACTCCTAGCTGTCTAGCTAGCTAGAAGAGGATGGCCTCCCTCTGCTGAGCCTCATTTAGTCCAAAGATGTCTTACTCCTAGCTTTATCCAAGGGTTAGGGTTAGTCCTTCCCTCTCATGTCTAACACAGGCACTATGATCTCCAGGATCTTTGTTTGACAGTTCCATTACAGAAACACCTTAAAGTAATCCTTGTCCACTACCCTTTCTCCTCAAACCCCTTTTTTTACCCAGATAATGTCATCAAAAATATGGCTCTCTCACAGAAATCATGTTTTGCCTCTTTCTCAACTCCAGAACTGCCTTCCCAATCTGCCAAAATCACTATCTTAGGTAAGGCAAGCCTTTAACCCAGGAGATCCTTACCACAGCATCCTTAGTACCCCTTAGCGGCTTGGACAGTCAGGCACAGTCATTTTAATATACTAATAATTGCTCAATCCGTCGTGGTGAATCAGGATTTCTCACTTTATGACCCTAAAACCCTTTACTACAACACTTCCTCACATCTCAGCTTTTACTGCTTTCCAAGTCCATCTGGCTTTAAGGAGGATCCCTTCTTGCCTCCTCCAAGGACTTTCAGATCACCATGAGCTCATTTCATAAGCATGCTGTAGCTTCATTCAGACCAAGATTCAGGACTTCACAAAAGACTTATAAGATACAGCATGCATCAATTGAACTTGTTCAGTTCCACAATTACAGCATTATGAGAGTATGTTCCTGTCTTTCCATGACAGTGTGTGGTAATTTTGTTCACTTTCACTTATGTCATGCTGCCCTTTTTCATGGCATTATGAACTTTTTGGAGAAAAAAAGACCACACCTGAAGGTCCACCTTTGTCCTATGTAACTTTCTATAAATTCCACACCTCTCTTTTCCTATTTCTATTTCTAAGTAATTCCTACTAACTTCTAGTTCTTAGTGGAAGCAGCAGAAGCTCCACATTGTTACAGTTCCACAATCTCTTTTCATGGTATTCAGTTGAGGACGTGGTCTGCATTCCCAAAATAAGATTACAGTATACGTATAGGCATGCAGTAAAACGTGGAGAGGTTTGCATATTGTTATGTTCCTAAATGATCTCAATTACTTAATAGTCAAATTGTGTAATTAATAATAATAATAATAATCCGTGTGTTTGATTGGTGGCTTGTTATTGGACACACCCACGTAACTTGGAAAATGGTAATGGATTTTTCTTTTCTCACCTAAAAACCATGGGGAATGTAAATTTTAATGCAACAGTGTGTGCGCATATACACCAGAACATAACCATTCACAATGTTTTGACAACTTACAGGAAACAGTAGCTTCTTGTACTGATTCCTCCAATGGCTGAATCACAAGAATGCTGTGTATTGTTATGTGAAACATGCTTCATCTTTTAATCTTCACTTATCACACACACATACAGGCACAGAAAGTCCTTCCAAACAGAAAGTATTCTGATCTTTCTAACATTGTTCTTGCTCTAACCCTTCTGTTCTTTCTTTTCTTATTCTTTTTTTTTTTCTTTCCTTTTCTCTTTCTTAATGACTCTCATATCAAAACTTCGAAATGGACAGGAAATGTCAAGGTTTTCTCTGTGTGTGTGTGTGTGTGTGTGTGTGTGTGTGTGCGTGCGTGCGTGTGTGTGTGTGAGTGTGTGTGTAAGTGTGTGTGAGTGTGAGTGTGTGTGGCTATGAGTCTGTCTCATTGTTGAAGCTCAATAACATATGTGTGTGTGTGTGTGTGTGTGTGTGTGTGTGTGTGTGTGTGTGTGTGTGTGGAGTATGCAGTTTCTGTGCTTTAGTGTTGGCATCATTTTTCCTTCAACTTCTGTATCATGTAATTGTGTATTATGTTTATGAATATTAAGTTTTGGTATGTTGGCTCTTGTATATATGTTACATAATGCATATGCGATTTTGGGATATAATTCCGCAACAAAATAAAACTAAAATAAACAAAAATCAAGTTAATTAGTAAAAAAAAAAAAAGAAAAGCTATTTATGCCAAGCTGTTGTCATTTCTAATGTATGTACAGTAAATGTACAGTATATAAAATACACAATGGCAAAGCAGTTAGGTCCATTGAAACCACTGATTTATTTATTCATCTTTAGTAAGTGCTTCACACCCTGCTTTACAGGAATATACCCTGGATAAAATGCCAGTCTATGGCAGGACTCAACTCATTCTTCATTCTTTAATTTTTGTTGTTATTGACTGAAAGCAATAGGAACTGCTGATGCATAAACTACTGTACTAATTGAGTCACTATCTGGTCTTAGGGTCGCATTTAGAATCGACGACTTAAGTTACATCAATATTTGTGTGGAGAAAATTACCTGTATTCAGTGTCTGTTTACGCAGGTGGTAAAGCTGATCTTCTGGGCGACCCATTCACATGATTAAAATTACCTGTTTGTGGTTCACGCCTCTGAGGTTGCCAGACTTTTTCTTGAGTGTCTGGGACAGGAGGTTTCAATAGTGTCTAGACCACCGCCTTTACACACAAGCACTTGCCTTTTAGCCCCAAACACAGAAAATGCAGACGGAAGAAGCAGATTGCTGTCAGCTGCAATGTGATGTAATGTATAAGCAGGAAGTAACATGAAAAATAAATAAAAATAAAGACAAATATGATGATATATAAAATAGAAGATGACAGGCATTCTAATTAACATATAGTAGAATGAATAATTCTAGTCATAATTATCATAGTAAAATTGTCTTAATTTTATCATTGCATCCTCATTATACTATTTTATAAAATAGTACTAAAGTTAGCATTTTTTAGGATAAAATAGAAGTGCAGTGACATAAAACCTGAATCTTTTGGTGGAAAATGCTGTATTTACTGCTGTATTTACAGCAAGTCAAAAAAAAAAAAAAATGAGACACGCCTCTGGTTTTGGTCCTCTCCATCCCATGCACACGTCACATGCACAACTATCCAAGAGGTGTGTGTGTGTGTGTGTCCACAGTTATGCATGAGGTTTGAATTCCAATATGCACAATTTCAGTACTAATTCGTCCCTGCATCTGTGCAAAAGATGTACTGCACAAATATCAATTCATGAAATATGTCATTTTTAAATAACACAAGCTTGGATATCAATATGTATATGTGTTTGTTAAATATACAGTTTGTAAGTCCATGTGACAGGATGTTACATGTAGGCAAATATATTACAATGTGTACAATATGACGTGTACACACACATCTCTCATACAAATATCATTTGCTTAGTCACATGCACATGAATCTCATATGCTTAGTCACATGCGTTCTTGTCACATGGCTGTTCTGTGTGTGTGGGTGTGTGGGCATGAGCATGTTGGCATGTGTGCACAACTATATAATATGTTTGTAATAAATTAACATTTTATAACACATTAGTAAATTAATAATACACAGGTTATAGCAAGATCAACCCATTTTTTCTGGACAACACACGGTTTTGTCTTTTTAAAGATACAGTGTATATGACATTTCAAATGTCCTAACATCACACGGCATGATGACATTTCTAGCTAGGTGAAATTTTTCTTTATTTAAAAAAAAGATGTGCTCTTTATATTCATATTCATAACATATTACATAACACATTTTATAACATATACTAAGAAAACTATTTCTGACATCAGGTGTCCAGCTAATGAAGTTTGGACTCTGTGTGTGTGTGTGTGTGCGTGTGTGTGTGTGTGTGTGTGTTCACACATATTTAAAGGTCTATTCTGGCTGTTGTGTAGCAAGGACATTATTGAAGAAGCCACACTGCATTCTGCCAGCTGAGACCCGCTACTTTCTCATCGCTCCTCACTCTCCCTCCTATCCATGTCTCCCTCGCTTTTCCCACTCCACAGCTACAGGGTTTGCATCTCTTTCCTCTCACGTTTTTGCATTATGCTGACTTTCATCATGGTGCGTGTTCTGACCTCTGCCTTTTCCCCTCTGTTTCATGGGTCATGGTTCATTTTTTTCAAGAGCAAAACCACTTATACCAATCTGTAAGAGATTCCTAAAAGGAAACATTGTTTGTTTTCTTTCTTTTATTTCCACTCTGCCATCCAGAGATTACAGTAAAACTTTAGAACTTGATTCTGTTTGATGTGTCACATATAAGTCCACTACAAAACCAAATACAGTAGTGCTGGGTGCTATTTCTCAAACAGTCTTCACTTAAATAAGTCCAAAATGAACATGTTCCTACTGTCTGAATGCATAACACAACACATCAAGCACTGTCATGTTTGAGTCATTATCAGGTATTAGTCATAAAGTAAAGACAACAGCAATTAACAGGGTGTGTTTGGAGCGTGGAAGCATTATCATGTGAATGAAAAAAATTAAACAAATTGGGTGTGAACAGGATATTTACATAGATTTTCATTTAATAGAAGGATCTCTCAAACAGCTAACAATGGATATGTCAAAGCCTTAAGTAATATATTGCTAAATAATAAGTATCAGTTGAGGATTTCTTTTCAGAACAAAAGAGAGTGCACGATTCTTCAGTACAGGAGAAAAAAAAAAGCATTCATTAGTGTTTCCTTGATAAATGGCCAGCTGCTGATAGCCGATCCAGCTGATCCAGTCTATTAATTACCATGATTACACTTTACCATGAATACCTTTATTTTCTTTTTCTCCTCCTTTAAAAAGCGAGGTGGAGGGAGTGTTTAAATAATAAATAATGCATTACGCACGAGAGAGCGCTTCGTCTTCAGGAGCAAGATAATGAATATTTTCTGTAACACTTATCTCAGGCTGAGATTAATTGACTGCTGAACGAATCAGTACGGTGCACAGGAAGGCCAAAAGACTGATCGCTTTGTCTCAGTGGCACAAAAGAGCTTTTATTGCGGCCAGGTTGATCTACAGAAAGAGGGAAATCCTTAAAGAAATCCTCTAATCTGCTGGGAAAAAAAATACATGTACCATACTATAGGGATCAAATGCCAGAGCCAGAGAGTATGTTCAACAACCAGTGACTGATTTAATTCTATCAGTTATAAAACAATAATATGGATCTTTGTTGTTTGTTTAATTATATTTTTAAACATAGATTTTCCATTAATATGTGGCATGATAACATATTTCAATTCATGACACATAAAAGTTGTAACTTATGACATTTTAGATAATAACACAATAATATCAACTAAATAAAATATTTTAATTATTGTTAAAACAGTTTTTGGTAGTGGACTTAGAATACTGTACTAAATCTTAATCTCTGTATAACCAACACACTCTCTCTCTCTCTCTCTCTCTCTCTCACACACACACACATACACACACACGCACACACACACTCACACACACACACACACACACTCATAATGCCTTTCTCCATCTCACCAGTGGGAAATAGGCTCTGCATTTTAGAAAATATAAAGTAGATAATTAGGAAATCAGGGAGCGCATTAATTACGTGAACATACACAACCAAGGTGCAGAGAGGCGCTATTTGCTTACCTTGTCATTATGCAAAAAAGATATTAGCTAATTATTTCGAATAATGCAATTAAGATATGCACATTTAGCATAATTTTCCAAAATGGAAACGTAGCATTCAGCAAAGACGAGCGGGCGCACATGTGATCAGTGATGGGAACGAGAGAGAGAGAGAGAGAGAGAGAGAGAGAGAGAGACCTATGAACACACACACATATACTACAGCTGGTGATGATGTGGTCAGAATTTTTTTTTCATGACAGTCATGTTTGGTATAAAAATGCAGGTGCGAATTGTCTAAGTGGGGAAATGTTCAAATCCAGGTGCTGCATGTCACTTACATACTTCAAATAGGTGAAAAGATTGAAGAGGAAGGTATTTCTACATTGTTTTTATAAACTGTTTACAGCTAAAACTGATTCTGGATATATATACGCACACAAACATGCAAGATCCTGTTATAGTTATCCTATTACACAGTATATCAGTTATTCATTTTTAAAAGGATGTAACAGTATTAGAGATGTACAACAGTAGGACAGTAAAATGTACTTTTCTCAGCTAGAAAAAACATATCAAGATTTAATTCCTCTGTTCTATAATATATTCAGAATTCACTGGAACACAGACGTGGGGAAAGAACAAGTACCGTATTATTGAATATATATTTATACATGATGTTTACATGGCACACACACACACACACATGCGCGCGCACTCATAGTGCAGGTGTCCCAGAGGTGGGTTTGTCCCTCCTCTAGAGTCTGACAGTGCCATCCATAACTGCCAACCTAATGAGCTGCAGCTGTCTACTGCACTAAAGAGAGACAGAGAGACACTGGGAGCAGAATCAAGACAGATATTTATAACTTCTCCTGTTAGAGTCAGAAAATAATCGTGGCTTGTCAAAATAAGCAACACTGATCAGTAGCCAAGTCCAAGTCCACTACTGTTATCGAACATTACAGTAAATCACATAATTAAACCTGAGCTGTTTAGGATTCCTGTTCACAAAGATTTCCCATGTGAGAAGTATGTGAGCACATAAAAAGAAATCAGATAATAAATACGTCATTTGCAAAAATGCATTTAAGTATATAAAGAATCACATGTGAAAATATAGCAATGGTGTAAAAAATCTCATGTGAAAATAAATAAATCATATAAAAATCACATGTGAGGAAAAAAAATTGTCTGTAAAACACCTTGTGGAAAAGGAGCCAGTTGTGAATAAATCATGTAACTAATCACATGTTCAAGCAAATGAATCATGTGTAAAAAAATATATATAAGTATGAATCATGTAAAAATCACATGGGTGTAATTTAAGTGTGTAAAGAGTCACATGTGAAAATAAATGAATTGAGTCAATTAAATCTCATCTGAAAATAAATCAATTCTGTAAAAAATCATGTGAGAAGAATTGAATTGTCTGTATAATACGACATGTAAAAAAGTACCATTTGCAAAAAAAACCACAAAAAAAATGAAATATGTAAAAACTCACACACAAACGTAAATGAATCGTGTGTAAAAAAATCATGTGAGAAAAGTGCGATCATGTAAGTCACATAGAAGTAAATTGCATGTATAAAATTAGAAGTAGATTGCGTGTAATGGAAATCGCATGTGAACATAAGTTAATCCTGTGTAAAGAATTACATATGACAACAAATGAACCATGTAAAAATCACACATGAAAATAACTTAATTCTGTGTAAAAATCATGTGAAAATAAATTTGTGTGTAAACTAAACCTCATTTGAAAAGAAATGAATCATGTAAAAATCATAGCAGTGATTGTCTCTAAAATAAAACGTGAAAAAAAGAATCATTTTGCGGAAACCATATTTGAAAATAAAGAATCACATGTGAAAGCAAAAGAAATCGTGGGGGGGAATCACATGTGAAAATAGGCGAATCATGTAAAAGTTGCCTGAAAATGAATGGATTTTGTATAAAAGAAAAATATCATGTGAAAATAATTCTGTGTAAAAACATCAATACATCATATGTAGAATGAAAATGAATTCAATGTATGCACAGCTGTGAAAAATGCCATGTGAAAATGATCTAAAATCCACGTGTGAAACCCATGTGATATGCCAGTGTGTGCGTGTGTGTGTGTTGTTTCTATAAGGAATGTACGCTCCTATCACACTGTTAATTGCTGTCATCTGTAAACACCTCGTTCTGACTCAGCAGCCCTCTATGCATCATGCATCATCATTCCTAGTGCTTTCTGTCAATAAGAACTTATTTTGAGATTTGTTTTATCAGTAAAGAATGATGGAGAGTGGTTTCATGATGATGCCTCCCAGTGATTTCATAGTTTGTATATTCTTCCTAACTCACCTCAATTTAGCATCAAAATCTGTTACAGCGGCACGGCAGCCATCTTAGATCATCGTTTAACGAATCATCCAATCAGACGTCTTTATCCTGTTTAAGGTGGAAGGCTGTGTTCTGTTGTTCTCTCCAACAGCCTCATGACTCGGTGCTACCTTAACAGTGAGGCGAGCTTTGCTCAAACTGACAGGAATTGGCAGGCAGCCATTTTGTTTTACGCATTTACATAAACGCCAAATGGCACCCTGCTTCCTGTGGCTCCTTCCAGCTCTTTCTTTTGAGCTTTCGGATTCATTACAAACTGCTACGCTGATGAACTCGACACAAACACTTGCAATCTCAAGTGTATCTTGCCATACCTTAATTTAGTCGATTACTGCTAAATGAAGCACTGACTCCATATAGAGAATAAAAAGGCAACTTCCAGTACACTTCCTTTTTTTCCCCTCCTCTTCCTTTCATTACACCACCACAGGCAAAACATATGTGCGGAGAGAAAGCATTTAATTGAGAGAAAGGAAGTGCATATTCGTCTTCTCTCTTTTCAAACAATCAGAAGTCACTATGATGAAGCCACCTTATCATTTAAATAAAAAAAAGGCCTCAAATAGGTGCACATCTGAAAAGTGCTGAAAGAAGAAAGAAGAACATGGTCAATAGCTCAAAAAAATCGTGATCAGTTAGTTTAATTAAAGCTGCTTTAATTGCTATGAAGGTAGATGGAAACGCTTCAATCTTTTATTGACATGAAAGCACATATACACCTACTGTATACAGGCTAATCTAATAAATGGGATTATCTGGTTATTATTGGATTATTATACAGATTCAATAATCCAGATTATTATTACCTGGTTATTGATTATCTGTGCAAACTCTGCTTCTTCTTCTGTTTTTAAATTGCTGTTATGCCATACATATCATTCAGTATAATAATGTTTCATGCTTATTACATTCTGATTAAAATGTTTATTAAAAGCTACTATCTGATATGCAAGTATACATTAGAGGATTGTTTTAAGAGTAATTGCATTTTGTACTTTATATCTACTCATTAAATTTATTATGTACTTTAATAAAGCAATATTCACTATTCACTGCATTCTTAATAATACTGGATACTAAAAATTATATACCTATATTTTATATTTAAAGTGCATATGTATATATTTTTCCTTACTTTATTTTTTCTCTTCTCTTCTCTTAAATAGGTTTAATTCTTAGTGCTTGTGAGCCTACTTACTATTTCTATTAAATGACTAAAAATAGTAAATAAGGATGGTTATTTATTTAGTTATTAAGTAGTATTAAATAGTTATTAAACTGTAATTGATCTACAACATTACATGGTCAATAATATTTATACTGATGCGGATTAGAGAAGATTAGTTATAAGGATAATATTCTTTGACTCTACAAATTTTTTTCATTATTCTCCATATTTTACAATAATATTGAAGCGTGTGAATACACATGAAAGCACGCAGTAACCAAATGGTGTTAAGTAAATAGTTTACCTGATCATACACATGCACATAGAACAGTGACGTGTCCAGATAATATGTTTTCAACAAGTTCTCATTGTCTAATACCTTGTTATTCTGTCCTATCAGATACACCAGTCTTTGTCTATCCTTTCTGAAAATGTGTGTTTGTACGTGTGTGTGTGTGTGTGTGTGTGTGTGTGTGTGTGTGTGTGAGAGAGAGAGAGAGAGAGAGAGAGAGAGAGAGAGAGAGAACAGGTCCCAGAGGGTGAGATTTTGCAGCTGCAGACAGAGAGTGTGACGGCTGGCATCTGCTGGCCTAACAGCTGTAGAGTGGGCCTTATACACACACACACATACACACACTCTCTCCCTTTCTATCTTTCTATCTCCCACTATCTCTGTCTATTGCTCAGGTGGTGAGGTTGTACTGCTGTTTTCTGATTTTGGCAGATGATGCATGAAGCAGCACTGAAAATACCGCACATGGTAACATGGTAGCAGCACCATAATTCTCTGGTTGTGTGTGTGTGTGTGTGTGTGTGTGTGTGTGTGTGTGTGTGTGTGTGCGTGTGTGTGTGTGTGCGTGTGTATTTAGTGTGCTTGCAGGTGTCATTCATGTATTTCATGTTAATTAGTAATGATGAGCTGTTTTCGGTATATTGTATAATATTTATGTAACTTTTAGTCCAAAAGTTACATCAATATTTACTCAGAGAAAGTTCCTTGTATTCAGAGTCATCTTATTCATCTACATAAGTCAGATTATTCTGATTATGCAAGAATCCAAGACAGGGTATTTCAATAATGTTGTGTTTGAGCTTTAATATAGCATCATGCTTTAATATTTCATCATGCTTTACTTTGCTAGTTTGATTAGTCAAATTCATAAAATAATGTCAAGAAAATGAGCACTCATCTGCTATACATTACAGCTAACTTTTTTGTTTCATAAAAAAATCTATTCTTGTTAACGAATATCTCAGACTAAGATGCAATTTTCTCTGATGTTCGCTAATGTCTTTGTGGCCTTTAAAATACTATAAGTTAATAGTGTCATTTATGTGTTTCATAATGGCCTCAAATGTCATTCCAAATGGATATATAACCCAAAATATAAATTTTGGTGTGACGTTGTGTATCAAACTGTCAAACAGTGCTTATGGAATTAATCCTGCTCCTCACTCAAGACAAGGAAAATGGGCATGAGTCAGAGGTCAGAACTGCAGGTAACTGGGACACACTGCTGTTTAACTCAAACTCCACCCTTCATGCATAACTCTTGTGTTACTCCCATGAAACATCTGAACAGCACTTAGGTTTTGAGTTACGTCTGTGGCCTGAATATGTGTGCAGTTTCACTATTAACTCAACTTTGAATATATCCTGAATATATGCGGCCTTTTTTTTCTCATTTCATCCATCTCTAAACTCTGTACTCATGTCTCACTTCTCTCTCTCCATTCAAGTCAATTCTCTCTCTGCCTCCCAAAGAGATGGACAACCAGAGAGATACAGTGTGTGTGTGTGTGTGTGTGTGTGTGTGTGTGTGTGTGTGTGTGTGTGTGTGTGTGTGTGTTCATATCTCTTTTCCCTCCAGCCTCAGAGGAAGAAGGCAGGAGTAATCAGGCAGCAAACTGCTTCTGACAAACATTTCATAGCGCCATGCTAATTTTATTTAGCTTGCAGGGAGAGTAGGGTGTGTGTGTGTGTGTGTGTGTGTGTGTGTGAGATAGAGAGAGAGAGAGAGAGAGAGAGAGAGAGATTACAAAAATCAGCAAGCCCAAGGTTACATATCGCACTGAGTTTTATATCCGTTTACGCACTTACGGTCACTTTATGAGCAAAAGAAAAGAAATGGAAAAAAAGAGGGTGAAATTTAATGAAGAAAAGGAAGAGTTTACATTGATACAAAAAAGACTATTTAGCCCACAACAAACTAATCAATCAATTAGTGTAAGTAAATTAAGTGAGTGGAAGATTGAATATGAAAAAATCAACTATGAATGCTATTAATTATATACCACAAGTATAATTTAGTAAGTAAATTAACTACATAAGCAGATTTAAGAGAGAGAAAGAGAGAGAGAGTGAGAGAGAGGGAGAGAGCCTGTGATGTGGATTATTTTACATTAATCTAATGAGAGCAGTAATCAGACTGATTAACCAGTAATTAAATTAAATTCCCGAAAGCGGAAAGTGACGAGACTTTCCATGCTAATCCTACTTCATTGCAGTAAAACAAGTGGCGTACAAACTTTATCCTAAAATTAAATTCTGAGACCATTTATACAGCATTTTAAAATTCATATTTGTAAAAGCTTTACTGATGAAGCAGCCTTCATTGTGAAAATACAAATTAATGTGATAGGGATTTTGTGGGGAAAGGTGAGTGAATTTATTGCTGATCTGATTTAACAGCTCGATTTATTGGTAATATAATAACCTTATATTATTATAGAGTTTATTAAATTAAGCAGACTAAACTATTTGGCAGTTTGAAATTACTGTAGTGGAAAGCGTGGTGATGGAATACAGCAACAAAATGAACAAATAAAAGGAAAAATGAGGGTGAACCCAGACAAAGGTTGGAATGAGGGATGAGGGATAAATGAATGAAAAGTGATGACAAGTGACATCAGTTTCTCCAGAATCTGTGAAGGTGTGTGTTGTGGTGTCAGTGTGAACAAGTGGTGTAGAATGAGTGTGTGTGTGTGTGTGTGTGTGTGTGTGTGTGTGTGTGTGTGTCTGTGTGTAGAGAAGAAAGACAAGCAGGAGAGACAGAGAAAATCCCTAAAGCCCTTGATGTTAGTGTGTGCACTGACTGACTAATAGTTCAAGTTTTGTATAATTATGTTATAGTATCTTTCCTGTCAATACACACTTAACCCAGACAAAGCACATTAACCCTACACACACTTAGAGCGCTACATTTGTACTCCAGCATATTGCTTGTTTTGTCACCTTACTTCAACATATACTCCATACCTAAATCTGCCTCTATATGTAAACAAGCTTTTCATAGGGAATTACAAGAACTGACTTGGTAGCAACAACACACCTCTCAGTAATGTATTCATTCTAAGGCATCCCCTTTTTTTACAATTGTGCTACCTTTCACCAGGTTACCACCTGCACTGCTCATCACAGCAGCAAAGACAGCACGTCTGCCTGTCCAGAACACTCCGTCCTCCAGGAACTACATTTCCCAGATCCCCTGCCAGCAGCCACACCCATTTCCTCAGGTTCCTCCACATTCTAATCACGCACAACCTGTTGCCCATGCGCACTAACCACTCTCTGCATATATTTCTTTCACTCTGATTGTTAAGTCTCTTTTCTGTCTTGGTCAAGCCTGTTTGGGTCTTTCTGGGGTTTTTTTTTTTTTTGCCCTCTCCCTTTACCCTTTTTGCCTTTGTTGCTGGGTTAGTACTTTGTTGGAAACACTTTACAATACAAATAAGTCCACAAATAAGCACTAGCCATTGACTAGACATTAATATTGGTAATAAAATTCATTCTGTTCATTAATGCCTGTGGTGGACTGGCGACCTGTCCAGGGTGTACCCCGCCTCTTACCCGAAGTCAGCTGAGATTGGCTCCAGCTTCCCCCGCGACCCAGATGGATAAAGCGGTATAGATAATGGCTGGATGGATGGATGTTCATTAATGCAATGACTTGCAGTAGAAGTAAAGACGCTTTGCAGAAAAAAATGTTCACATGCAGCTTATCTGCAGCATCTTCGATACACTGAGTATCATCATTCTGTCATACGTTTCATAGCATCATATCAAACTTTCAATCGAATGCTCTGTATGCCACCAATGTATTTTAATCAAGCCCACCACTACCACCATGCAATTTTGAATGAGATCAATATGCAATAAATAATTTTACCTCTTTTTAACCTGTTGAGAGTAGCTATTACCATTAGTAGCTTGGCTTGTAAGTCATGTGGTAACGTGGAATGGTAACATGGGCATTTTTAACACAGAAAGTTTCTGTATTCTCAGTAGCCTAAAGCATTAACAGCCTAAAACTAACTGCACTTTCAAAATAACTACATGTTACTACATGACTTCCAAGCCTGATTGTGTTTGCATAGGAGAGGAGAACCTTCAGACAGCAGCTTCTGCCTCAACATCAGTGAAACTAAGGAGATGATCATGGACTAAAGGTGGCTGCAAGAGGATGGTCATGCCCCCTTATATATGTGGAAAGAGTTAGAAACATCAAGTTCCTCAGACTCTAGCTCTTGCGGAGTCTCAAGGAGTTTGGTTTCCCCCGAGAAAAATCCAGAAACAACTTCTACAAATGCACCATATAGGGCATCCTGACTGGGTGCATGAGCTGAACTCATTATTGACAACAAACTCCCAGCCTTACAGGGCATCTTCCATACGCAATGTCTGAGGAAATCTCACAAAATCACCACAGACTGCAATCACCCAGCTCACAGACTGTATGCCTTCAGAGAGACGGCACCGCAGCATTCAACCTACAACCAACAAGTTGTAACCAACAAGTTGACAGCTCAAAGACACTCATGACATACTCTTTACATGTTTCTGTCACTTTGGGCATGTTACAATATTTCTAAGAGCACTATTACCACTTTACTGCTGCAGAGTTCTGTTCTGTGCAATATATAGATATATGGATCATATTTTTTACACACTACAGTACAAATAATACTACATATATTTTTTATTTTTAAATGCTTCTTTGTACTGCTGCTTCATCTGCTTTTTATACGTTCCTATGTCTATGGATGACTTTTCAGACACTACAATTGTGCACAGCTACTATTTATTTACTAACTTTTGGCACTCTTATTCACATACCGTGACTACACATACTGTATTCTAGTGTTTACAGTAGGGATCTGCACTTTACCTACATACTAGGTAGGTGTAATTACCATACGTACTAATATATTCTGCAAATTTTGTATGTATATATTGTATTTGTAAATAATCTCTTTCCCCCTATTTGCCC
>JAQQZU010000011.1:16582758-16604817 GCA_030068025.1 Parauchenoglanis punctatus
AACAGGACGTAAAGAGAAAACGTAGAAAAGGACAGTGATCAAATTTAAACAACACGGACAAGATTTTCATTCTAACAATTTTTCTTCATAATTTCTCTATACACATTTAAGTCATATATGGCAGGATACGTTTTTATTCTATTTTTGCACATCATATAGTAAGCGGGAATTATTTGCAGATACTTTGGGAGGTTCCATAGGATAGGTCGAGGGATCATTCGAGCCAATTTTTCTGTAGTATGTGTTTATCGTATCATAGCTCAGTTGCACAGTATTGCAATATCTCAATTCGTATGTTGCTTGTTGCACTGTTGCTTTGTCACTTTGTGGCTCTTTGTCGTGCACATACACAGAAAATTAATGGTTGCCTGTCACTTTTTCTCTTGCTAGCATGAACATAGGGTAAAGGGGTTAAAGTTATAATGCTCATCCTCTTTAATGGCTTTTGGGGATTTTTTATGTGCAGGTATAAAATCCAGTCAATTACAGAACAAATATAATAATATAAGTGGGAAAATATATATATCAAGGGATCAATACCTTCTCTCTTTTTCTTGTCAAATTTTTTAGACTTTAGATTTGCTAGGAATTTGGAATTTAACTGCCTGTTTGAAGCATTCTGATGCACTAAACTGTTATATCTTGTGTCAAGTGAAAGTAAAAAAAACAAAACAGGTATTTGAAATTGTACCTAAAGGGGGAGCCATTGACTCTGGAGAAAGAATGTTGATATTTGAACTCAACAGCAAAACAAATAAGCACCTCCCTTCACTGGTCCTTCAGAAGCTCCACCCCCAGATTCATGGGTGTGTATGGATTGTGGTGTTGTGTGGCTGGGTCCGAGCCACTTTCCTTGTTTTCCATTTACAGAGCCAGGTTTTTATACAATCACTGGATTTTTTTCAGCTTACACACAAAACAGACAGCTAACAGACCGTGAATTGATATATTGACTGAATTTGACAAAAAGTGTATTATATGTGGGTTGTATTACAATGAATGCACCTTTAAGTCTGATAACAAACTTAATGTATTTTGTAGGTCTCTTTAGATAAAGTCATTGATAAATATGTCTGCTATTTGGAAATCCTGATAACTAAAGGAAAAGGAAAGCGCTGGTGCTTGTGTACACATTCTATAATCCGCTTAATCATATATAGCTTGTTACCATACTGGTAAGCTTTCACAATATAACAAGACAAAGTAACTGAAAAATACAGTGTCAAAGCAATTAAGCATGTTAGACAGTGTGTGTGTGTGTGTGTATGTGTGTGTGTGTGTGTGTAGAGTTTGGTAATTACATTTGTGAGGGGAAAACTTGTTATCTAGGCACAAAAACCCAGTGGCGAGCGCTTTGAAATATAGGCCACTCATAAAGCAGGCGTCGCCAAAACTACAGGCAATAACAGTGATAAACAACCGAATGCAATCGCCTCCATTTGCATTTTTAGTCAACTCTGTGAAAATGAATTACGAATGTGAATGCACATTAGCCGGCAGCCGTTAGACGTAAAAATGCATCTCTATGATTGGACTGGAAGGGATCCAGAATCCCCTCAGCACAAAGGTGTCCTAGAAGCAACAAGCTTTAAAGCTGCATTGACAAACCGTAATCAAAAAGTGCTGAGAAAACTAAAAAACTAAATGTTTACCTAAAAAGTTCCAGTGAGGTTATGGAGGTTCCTGGCTTGATATGCCTTATATGCTGCTTTCATGTCATTTAAAAAAGGGTAGATGGGAAAAGCTTTGGTTCTTTAATTTGAAAATGTTCAGATTGTTGTAATTGTGAACTTGCCCGAGATTGCCATTATTAACCACATTTATTTTTTCCCCTTCTTTTCATCAGCAGTGATCAACAGAATGAATAAAGGTGATGGAAGCAGACATTCAAAAGCACTTGACAGGCTTGAAGTTTATTCTGGTGGCAGGTGATTGTGCACAGGTGTGTTAATAATAAATCAAGGAAATGTTCAGTTAAACAGCTGAAATCAACATTTTGCTTCAAATTTACAAATATTCATCACTTTAATTGTACCTCATTAAGATATTTCATGTTCATTAAAAACACTGCACCAAATACATAAAGTTTGTGCAACTGTTATAAAAACATTAAAATGGCCATTCATGATTAGCATTGAGTACTAATCCATCGTTACCTTTCATGTGTCATAATTTGTAAACAGTGCTATAACTCTGACTGGCTAGATCTCAGTGATTTTGAGTTTAGCAGGTTGTTGGTACCAGGGATTTTTACGTATAACAGTTCTTAGAGTTTACACAGAATGGTGTGGGGAAAAACATCCAGTTAGCAGCAGCTTTATGAGCAGAAATGCATTTTTGATATAAGAGGTCAGAGTTAAATGGTCAGATGGGTTCAAGCTGACATGGCCAGCTTAAATGGCAAAACTGGTTCAAGCTTCTATGCTAACTCAAATAACCACTCTTTACAACCATGGTGAGTAGAAGAGCACCTCAGAACGCAGGTCAAACATAAGATGGATGGGCAACAGCATCAGAAGGCCACATCAGGTTCCACTCTTGTCAGCCAAGACCAGGAATCTGAAGCTACAGTGGGTACAGGCTCACTGAAACTGGATAGTTGAATGGAAAAAAACACCAGGTGACATTTTGCCTTTAACCAGGACTGCTGCTCACTGTATGGTTTTGGTTTTTCACTCCATTCTACGTAAACTCTAGAGATCAGCAGTTTCTGAAATATTCAGATCAGCCTGTCTGGCACCAACAACCATGCCACAGTCATTTGTTTCATAAATTCTGATGTATGATGTGAACATTAGCTGAACCTCTTGACCAGTATCTACTGATTTTATGCATAGTGCTGCTGCCACAGGATTGGCTGATTGGTATAATTCCATGAATCAGCAGGTGTACTGAAAAGGTAAATATTGCCATAAATAACAAAGATGGGAAAAGTACAATATACTGACAAACATTCAAAAATTTATACTTTTAAAAAAAGTATGATTACAAAAAACCAATGTTCAGGAGAGGGTGAATGTTTTGTGGATTGTGTGTCGTGAAGATGATGCAAATGCAATAACGTGTAGACCAGGTCCCCACAGCCATGGGGGAGGATGTTTGGTGTGTGTGCACGGGTTCTGGACCATCTCCAGGTTTCTGGGTGTGAGTGTGTTTGTGTGTCTCTTTGATGAAGAGGCTCACCCTTACAGCATGAAGTGTGTATCTGCTATAGAGATGCCAGGAGACCAACATTCCTTAATAAATCTTGCATGTGTGCTTATGTGTGTGTGTGTTGTGTACAACCCAATATCATGGTCAATCTGTCATCTGTTTACAACTTCACACAAGATGACGACATTAAATACCAGATAACACTACAGTATGTAGTCAAGTTAGTCATGTGAGATTGTATATGGCACTCAGTCAAACAGAGTGCACACTGTCAACAAGACAGATCATAAGTGATAAACTACGTTCTGTCATTGGTGTAATGCCAGCAAACAGGTAACAAGAAATGGCTTATACCTATGTACTGTTTAGCTGCAGCATAGTTATATGGCTATTATATTCTCAGTAGGCTGTTGATGTCGGAGCAGAGCCAAAGCGAGAAAAAGGCAACTGGGATGTTTGGGTGGTTCTAAAAGCCTGGGCTGGGTGAACCAGACACAACATCAGGCTAGTATATTTACTAAGTGTGCATATGCATGTGTTTAATTCTAGTTGTGTGTGTGAGAGAGACACTGTAATTAAGATATAGTGAGTAAATATGCCTAGTGAGAAATGGATGTGACCCATGCGACACAGAGCTGAGCCAAAGCGACAAACCCCAGCACGGGTTACAGTGGTGCAGAAACCCTGGGCTGAGTACAGCAGACATAACATCAGGCCAGTCTGGCTGCTATGTCTGCTGTTGAGGCAAATCCAGCTTGTGGCCCAGCGACTAGCAGCAGACACAGAGAGTCAGACATGGTTGCTGGCAGAGGAGCATGAAACTGAGGAAGCAGAGGAAGACATCGACATAGTGTCATTGGAGCACTTTATCATTCAGCCCCCTGATGGAACAGCTGACTTCCACTCTCCCTTTCTCCTCTCCTCTACTGACTCCAAATCCCCAACACAACATAAGCCTTTGCCAATCAGGTTGGAGCCTACTACATACCTGAGAGTATTCAAAGTGGTACATAACAGCAAAGCATTAAGGCTGTAGATAGTCCTCACCTGATTGACTTGCTCATCTTGGGGGGCCAATATCACCTATCATCTATCAATATCACATATCATCATAACACCATAGCTGAGCATCTAGGGATGGATAAGACTATTGGTCCAGTTTTATTTTCCAGAAATTTGAGATTTCGATATTTGCCAATGTTGTGCATCATATCCAAATGTCAGCTAGTAATCCCCACAGAAACCCCAAAAGAAGTATTGTTCCTTGCTTCCCATAAGCCAAAGACCAGTTCAAAGGAAATGGTACTAACCTTTCTGAGATATTGGATAAGAATGCACATGATACCACATTGTATCAGTCTTAAAGTACTATGCAACACGATTCATAAAAGTAGTGCCTGTATGCAATATCTCAGCATGTATCGGCATGTATAAATGTAGCTAGTGTGATGCTACTATTGCACATAAAGACATTCTGACAAATCAAAGGACCATTTTTAAGTGACATACTACACAGCCTCCACAAATTATTGGGCAATAAACCAATTTTGTACCATCCAAAAATGGAAAGTCCGATTGAAGGATTTAACCCAACCCTATGATTTGGGAGTTCACTAGGATAAATGGCTAGAGCCCTGCTGTTTGTAGTACTAGAGGTCTTCCCAGCTTTCCCCAAATTTCCATAAAAATCATACTACTGTATAAGCAGATCCAGGGGCATTCAGCTGGAGATGAACTATTCATTTTACTTCCATGTTGAGCTCTAAATTACTCACCAAGATGCAACTGTGCTTTGAGATCACACAAGTTTTGTAAGTCAAAAGTTCTAAAACATTCTAGAGGGGCAGCCCTTGTTTCTCTAGCGACTGTGATTCTAGAGAGGGTGGAACTGGGAACAGAGGTGAGCATAAAAAACTGGCAGGCCCCTGTGGAGAACTCTCAGAGAAGAGTTGTTTTCTGAGATATTTTTTCTTCATAAAACACCGCATTGTTACTTCACTGGGGTGGGGGTAATTGTGTGCAGCCTACAATATAGATTGAACATTAAAAAAAACCTAACTCAAGAAGCACTCAAAGTTGTGCTCACCAAGGGGGATAATCAAGGAGTCCCACAGCAACTGGAGCAGCCCTGTGGACCTTGTGCCTAAGGCAGACAGTCCCGTCTGTTTCTGCATGGACTAAATTTGATGCTTGTTCAATGCAGAGCATTGATGTACTGATTGAATGCTTGGGATCTGTACACATTTATTCAAAACTGAGTTAGCAGATCTCCTTGACTCTGTTTTCTTATATAGGTTATACCAATTTGTTACCCTTCCTTCCAGCATTTTCAGTGTCCCAGCCACATTTCTACTATTCATAATTCTCCTCCCTGTTAGTTATTACACTGTAACAAAAGTTACTATACGTTTTATAGTAATTTACTTGAACCCTAGGTTTGCCATTAAAGGACTGAAAAACTTATAGTAATAAAACAAAAAATGTATTTACGATAAAGAACTAAAGAAGTTCTTTATGTAAAGTGAAGAAGTAAAGAACCCAGTACATTTGCACAATATCGGATACAACTGACCTGAATGGTCCTGCACAAGGACCCAATCAAGGCAGTTTTGTGCTGACAGGATTTGAACACATAACTTTCTTGCTAGTGACTCAAAACTTTAACCAGTAAGCTACCAAACCACCACAGCTAACATGCATTGATTCAATACAACCTTTTAGTTGAATAAATTCAGTGGTAGAAATAGTTGAATCAACAAGCTAGTTGCAGTGCTGTTGTGGTGTAGCTGTAGTCACTCAGTGCTTAAGTCAGAAATCAGAAGATAGGGCAAATCCTAGCGCTGCAAGGTTGTCGTGGTTGGGTAAGATTTCAGCTCAGCTCTATCCTAAATCATCAAATGTATTGGGTTATCCATTAAGGGATGCTGGAGCCAATCCTAGCTGACTTTGGCAAAAGGTGGGGTGCACCCTGGGCATGTCATCAATCTATTGCTGGACTGTATTAGGTTATGTGTTGTTTTATACAACGTTAAGCTGTTACAGTACTTTATTGTAAATATGTTTTACAGTTGTTTACAGCAATTCTTTGCAATGTACTTTGAAAGACCAAGTACAGCACCAATGAAAAGGAGTGTTTGGCAACCAGTGGGCAGTTTCTACGCTTTGGTATGCCCACTCAAGTGGCTCCATCACATGAAAGTTGCAATCTAATATTCCAAAGAGTCCAGTCTAAATCTATAATAAATCAGTCAGATAGTGTTTAATGCATGTCAATTAGTGTGGGAAGTGGCATACAATGGCATACTATAATATCAGGAGAACAACTTCAGGACTATCTATCTATCTATCCATCTATCTATCTATCTATCTATCTATCTATCTATTTAATTGGGCTATTACAAAAATCATTTATGTTATATCAACCAAGTTATGTTGACAAAACACTGATGGATGACCCATCATAACTAAGATAAACTGTCAATGATCTGGGGAAGTTAACCTACAGAACTTGTGTTAGTCTAAGAACTAAATTTCTGGAAAATAATACAAAAACATTTTTAAACAAACATGCAAATACACAGGGAATGATTAAACAGTATTCAAAAAATTCAGAAACTAATAAGAGGCAAATGAGCACCACATAAACACAATAAGGGAAAACATTATAAAGGGTGTTATTCAGTATGCATTATTGTGTGTTCTTGAATCCTTGAATCCTCGTCTAATATTTTTTCACACCCTAGTTGTCTTCCAATACTCAAGAACACAAGTAACAAGAACAGTTAAAAAAAACTCGAAAGTGAACGAAGTCCTATGATTCAATGTGACATCATCATGATGGTGGTGGGCTCAGCTTAGACCAATTTCAATTCACTGTTTGATTACACTGTGCACCTAATTTACATTTTGGCATAAAATGAAGTAACCAATTAGTAATATAGTTGTCAAATCTTTGCTTAGTTGCTACAAACAATGCATGATATAAAAGTTTGGACTTCTGAAAAAAGGGAAGACTTTTTAAAGATATACTAGCGTGGTTGGTTAGCAGTAAACCAGTATTGGCTAAGGTTGAATGGAATTTTTAACCATTATGGTTTAATAATAGAGGGAGCTGCACTGTTGCTGAGGTACTGCTGCGGTATTGCAAAATAGCAAGTACACAGTGCATCTCAAACCTATATGTGCCTTCTCTGTTCTTGTGTCCTTGTGAGTTCATTCTTTGTAAGCTTTCTTGCCAAGAACATACCTCCCAAGGCCACAAGTCCATTCTTCGTGTACTTGGTACTGAGAAACACCAAGAGTTAACAAGGTCAGGAAGCAATGATCAAAAATAGGTAGTGAAAAACAAAAAAGGGCACATGGGGTTGCAAAGTGTGGGAAGGTGCTGGTATCAAAGCTAGGATGTAATGCTATAGATTAAGCCTATTGTCCCTACTGCTCAGAACACATCCTATATATTAGTGAAGAAGTAATGTGTAAATATAAGTGATGTAATATTAAAAGAAATCATAATTTAATTTATTTCTAGATAGATAATTTGAATGTGCCGTATTTAACAGCTTAGCAGAGATAGTGGTTGCACAATTCTTTCCACTGGATTAGCAATTACCCTGTAACTATTAAATATTTGCTACTTTAAGTGCAGAGGAATTACATTAACTCTACTGTATTTCAGATTATATACTCTGTCATTTATCTGCATTAACCACTTTATTCTGGTCAGTCTGTGCACAAGGAGAAGCAAACCCTAAATTAAAGACCAGTCCATCACAGAGCATGATGTGCACACACATTCATACACTCATTCACCCCTACAGGCAGTTTAGAGTATGTGAATGTGAGTCCGGAGCTGCCAACAGTTCCTGGAAATTTGAGACTAATGCTGTTGTCTTTGCAGCCACTAAATTCATATATTTGTGCACCTGTTGAAAGACTTTCCATTAGCCAGAGCCATAGGCATACACCCACGCTCCTTTTCTCTCTCATTCTATCAGTCCTTTAGTGCATTCCTGCTCTGACAAAATCAGTGACATAATTTAGATAAAATGATTCATCAAATGGGGTTAAACTAATTGCGATTATACAATTATGTCTTGCCTTAGTATGAAGCTGTTTTTAAAAAGACCTTGCTTCTTTAATTTCACTAAAGACCTTTAAATCACATCATAGATCACATCATGTGATTTATTTGATCCAGAATATGTACTGACCTGAGTGTGTGTGTGTGTGTGTGTGTGTGTGTGTGTGTGTTTGTGTCTGTTTGTGTGTGGGGGGGGTATATGGAAGAGAGAGAAAGCCCCATAGGAACAGTGAGATGTGCAGGTGTGCCTACTAATAGAACATCATAGGGTGATGTAGACATTTGTTCCCCCAGCTATTATTACACACACACACACACACACACACACATACACACATACACACACAAACACACGCACACACACACACAGACATGGGAAATTAAAGTTTAGAACACTGACTACACAAAAACGATCTGTATACAGCGCAAAAACAAGTAGATATTCTAAAGTTCAAATCATTTGATCTGGTCATTATTGGATGTCCTTTCTTATTGTCTTGTTATTTTATGTTGTAAGTAGCTGGTATGTCCTCATAAGTGTCTACAAACTACTGCAATGAAATCTAAATTTGAGTCTTGCTCATTGCTAATACAGTACGTGAACCAGCTCCATCTGACACTGGACTGGAATTCCATCCAGGGTGTGTTCTCAACTCACACCCGTTTTTCCTGGATATGCTCCAGATCCAAGACAATAATGTTAGCTGCAGAATAAACAGACAAGTGTAAGTACAGTTTAATTCATATTAAATCTGATAAAATCACTCTGTTAATTCTAACAAATTTTGTGTAGGTGTATCTCAAGTTTAGATCCGGTGTATCTAGTGACAAATCAACCCTTGCTAATTAATAGGCCTCACAGTATACAGGTGTGTGTGTGTGTGTGTGTGTGTGTGTGTGTGTGCGTGTGTCTGTGTGTGTGCGCAAACACTCACAGGATGAGGATTTGTGCAGCATCGTAAAATTTGCAGCATAATAATGAAGTGCTAATTAGCAATAACTAATTTCATAATTTCTGTATTTTCTATTGCATAAATACTTCTAACACACTGTTAGCATGAATCACATCACCTCAAACCGAAAGTGGATGGCCTTGATGAAAAAAAAAACTGATTCTAAACTTTTAATTGCTTCACAAACGGGTGCTGAGCCAAAAAAATATTGGCAACGTTGACAAGGTGATTTGGATGGCTTCCAAAATCAACAGCATATGCAGGGGGATTTTAACTCGGCTAATAAGCCGGAGTGTTTTGGTTTTGCAGAAAGATGCGTAGACCAAACAGTCTGGGCTCGTGCTTTGAAGTTGTTGACCTGAGGTAAAAGTTCCCTTTTGCATGTTACAACACTTGATTTTTTTTTCAGCTTCATGTTTCAAAGAATATATATATTCTGGAATATTGTAATCATGAATTCCAATTAATAAATAAATCTTGTTTATTTGTGAAAAACAGATAATGGGTTAAAACATAGAACAAATTCTAACTGTACTAGACTTGGATTTTTTTTTCAGTATAGAGAATTAATAACTTAGTACATTCATGACACTTGATGCACATTAAAATATTTGGGGGGGGGTTGTAAAAAATACATTTTTAAATAATGGATCATTCTCATTAAAATTAATTATAAATGGGATATTTTGCTAGAAATAATCATTTCAATAATCAGGCAAAAATATAGTACTCTGTGAGCTGACTAATTTTCTGATTAACTACTGATTGAAATAATATGGCAACAATGATAGATTATTATAGTTTTTTAAGGATATTGTTCATATCATAATATTCTTTTTATGAAACTCTAAAATGTATCAGCCAAGGAATAATACAATTAGAATAATAATTTAAAAAAAATACAATAACAGCCAAATGGACTACTAAATGACTACAAAAATGTAATAGTGTTATTCAACTGGTTCTTGTGTTAATTTAATGAAATATTAAGAGTTTCAATGGACTGACTGCCCATTTCACTCATGATTAAAAACAGAACATCATGCAATTGATTTCTACTAAGGAGCTGAGTATAACGTTATCATTATTGCCATTATTTCAACTGTTCAAATCCACAGAGCTTTATTGCCATTTTGCAGTATAAACAGAGCTAATAGGAAAAGAAATCCCTTGGCGATTTGAGTCAACAAATTTTCAGGAGTTTTCAGGAACCGGATCTTGCACAAAGGGTAATACACAAAGGTAAAT
Source organism: Parauchenoglanis punctatus (assembly GCA_030068025.1). NCBI lineage: Eukaryota > Metazoa > Chordata > Actinopteri > Siluriformes > Auchenoglanididae > Parauchenoglanis > Parauchenoglanis punctatus. The sequence goes on from JAQQZU010000011.1 coordinate 16,593,193, forward strand.
TTGCTTCATCTTTTGTTCACTTGATATTGAGCTACTCTTTTATACTTGACTCAACTATGTTCTTTGTACACCTACATTTTAAAAGGAAAAACATATGTTTACACACAGATATATGCTTCAGATATATATAGTATGTACTTATATATAGATATATATATAGTATGTAGTTCAGAATGAAAGGGATGATTTACGAGCAATGCAACCTGCATTGCAATGTGTGTGTGACAAGATAACAAGATGTGATAATGCATCACAGGAAAGATTCAATCTCTATCTCCATCTCTCTCTTTCTCTTTAATTGTGAATCAGGGACTACACTTTATGGATCCGACAGCAGGCCAGGGACCATAAAGCCCCCATAAAACCAACCTGAGCCTGTGTGTTTGTGTGTGTGTGTGTGTGTGTGTGTGTGTGTGTGTGTGTGTGTGTGTGCGCGCGCATGTTGTAGTAGTACGTTATACAATATGGTCACATATACAATGTGACAGGTTAAAAAAGATAAGACAAAAATTTTAATAATATAAAAAACAAACCGTTTATCTCAAAGTCGGATTAAATAACTGAATAATTGAGCCTTTTCTTCCACTCTAACAAACGGCCTGTTTACCCACCCCGCAAGAAATAAATTAAATGATCACACTTCATGTTTACACACAAAACCGAAATTATTCCAGCTTTACTGGGGGAATTGCTGGAACTACACCGTTTAAAATATGAACATAAAAAAATGTTATAAATCAATCCTAAACGTCTATGAGTTCAGTCCCATTTGCAATGTTGAATTTATTATAATTAATAACATTTATTCTCTAAAGACACACAAGTTTCGCAAATACCAACAGGAACTGCAAAATGATAATGATGAACGATCTAATTGATGGTAATTTCAGAGGAGAAAAAATATACTGAGGCTGCAGTGCTTATTTAAACAAGCTGAGAATTACTTTTTAATTACTTTTGTAAATGAAAGTCATGTTCCAGTACAGGCCACACAATATAGTATGTTATTCAGTTATAGTGTTTTGATGTTATCTGCCTTATGATCACTTCAGCCAGAAAGACCTTTACTTGATCTTTATATAATAATTGGGTATGAAACATTATTGCAATATAATATTTTGAACTTATTTTATTTTGGAGGAGGCTGAGATATGTAAATGAGCTCTATAAATATTTTTCTTTAAATGTGGTTATACCACAGTATGGTTGAGTTCTTGAACCTGATTGGTCAGAAGGTGTGGATTAAATCTCTATAACAGCACAGCTTGGACTGTTGTTCCAGCTGTAACATTATTGATAGGTTTACGTTATTGTGCTTGTCTGATATATTATTGTATCCTAGTGTGGATTATTTTCATATAACAATGTTATTCCTTACTTATTATATGCTTTGATAATCCTAACCACAGCTTCTTCATTCATATGATCCAGCCAACACAATCATATTTGTCCAAATAATTCAGAGCTTTTAACTTCAACCATGAACATTAACACTTCACCAAGATGGTAAAAATCATCTCACCATCTCATTACGGTGCACTAATATACTAAAATAATATAAGAAAACATACTGTGAAATCAAAATATAACATAGTCACTATTATTTTTATTTATTTATTTATTTTATTAAACCTGTATAATATTATATTATATTACTTCTTAATATGTAAGAAGTAAAACATAGTGGGCATGCTGTTATAGGAAAATAATCAATGACAACATTTATACCAGACCTTTGATGAATGTACTGTTCTGATTAGTCAGAAGGTGTTGATTAATTTTTTAATTTAATGACAGTAGTGCTGGCTGCAAAGCTTACATTAATGCATTCAAGAGGCCATGTGCTCCTTTAAGTGATAGCACAAACTCTTGTTTGTACTGACAAAACATTAAATGTAGCACTAATGGATTGTTAAGAACTTTTTAAAATCTTGTCAGTGAAGGCAAAGAAAAAAATATTATTTCAGGAAATGTTCTTGTTGGAAAACTTCTGGGTGGAAGTCTCACTACCTTGTAACGTTTTTTCCCCCTTCAGAAGCATGTCAGCATGTCACATTACATATAGTTGTTTTTCTTAATTAAAGCATCATTGTTTGGTGATAAGCATTACTTTAAATACACTAGATGTTTTGTGTGCATCAATGTAAATGACAACCCTGGCATGATCTCCAACGCCAACAGTATCTCATAAGCACTCTGATGATTGCAGTCCTTAAAATTCAATCACCTCAATATTCATATAAATCCTGTGTACTTCAATGGATTACCCAATCTATAAACCCCTGGGGTGTTAAGTACCCACTGTATATTTATTAAAGACATGAACATTTGGGAACTTTTTTGATGCATTACTGAAGGATAAGAGTTGTCTTCCTGATGACTTTGTTTATAATATTTAGCTCTATTGTTATCATACTGTGAATTTTACACACCTAGAACATGGCCAGTAGCATATTACACACAAAAAAACAAACCCAAGGGACCAACCAGTCAATTTCAAATACAGCTCCTAATTTGACAGAGAGTGTCACGCATTGCCAAGGTTTAAATAGCCTTGCATGTAAGCCAGCATGTTTTGTGATGCTTAATTACCAATAATTGTTTCATATGGTTTTTTTTTGTTTGTTTGTTTGTACCAGATAGCACTCCATCCTTTCCCTGGTCACTTTGGTGGCCAATCAGTAGTGATATGAACTTTTAATAAATGTGATTGAAATAATGGGTTAATCTACTGAGAGGGTTCCTAACTAGCTGGAACTGATTTTAAAGAGCTGTTGTTTTATTAGCTAGAGATTAAGATTTTGTAGGTAATGTTGCTAAATAAAGTATGATGAATATAAGAATATTTTGATTTGAGATTTATTGAGTTGTGAAAGATTGTTAAAGTGGTCTCTTCCAGGATGACTCCGCACTCATGTACAGGGTACAAGGGCTCACAACAACTTTTGATGAGGATTAATATGATGTAAATCCCAACCCATTTTCACACCTATGAGAGATTTGGGGGCAATACATTGGACATCATTATCATCAAAACACCAGTTGAGGGGATATCCTTTGGAAGAACGGTGTTTATCGGTTGAGTACAGTTCTGGAGATGTGTAGGATCAATGTCAAGTTGAAAGTAAGCTCTTGTGACATCTTATGATGGCTCAGTAATACACGTTAGTTAGTTTTTTTCCTTTAATTTGTCATTATACGGTGTTATGGAAAGTTTTGGGCAGCCTGAATAATTTTATGAATTTTTACTGCTTGCTGTTATTGATATTAATTTATTTGTTATATAAAACACTTTATCTGATTATTTGTGAAGGCATCTTTGATTCTCAGATTTCCTGCACATATACCTAAGGCAGTCATTTCTGTTGGCTAAGTTTCTTTTTTATAAATAACCACCGACATGGCTAATGAGCTAACTAGCAAGCTAGCATTTAACCTGGTATCAAATCTTGCATTGGCTCTAACTAGCATTCATGATGCATTAACTTGCAAACACTTGCTGACGTGTGAAACATATTTTCTAGCTAAGAATGTTTTGTTCATTTTCTGCACCTGACATACAGTATATTACTGCTGGGAGACCATTTAGATCTGTTGTATAATGTAATAATAATTATAATAAAAGTACCATGACATTTTGACATGATCAATCACAAAAGCCTCAAATTGTCATGTCCTTTATTCAGTGTGTAACATGCTTAGATAAATAATGCATGAAAATACAACACCTCTGAGAAGAACACATGCAATGTTTGTTTTCGAATTTGTCCAAAATCAGGAAGATTTCTGGAGACAGCTGTCCTTATGGTGCCCTTCGAATGGGACAGACTTTGTCTCAGAGGCACAATTACTGGTGAAATTTTGAAGTGTCCATAATAATATTATGTGTGTTGAATATATCATTGAGAATATCGCATTACTGATTGGGAGCACATGCCTAAATTTCACTCTGCACACAGATATTTGGTGTTATACACCTTTGATGAAAGAAAGAAAGAAAGTAAGTAAGTAAGTAAGAAAGAAAGAAAGAAAGAAAGAAAAATATGGTGAAAGAAAAAAGCACTGCAAGAAAAAAAATCCTGCCATTTTCTGCCTCGCTTTGATTAATGTTTTTTTCCTGCCTAATAAAAGGTTCACAAACCATCTGTTTTAGTCCCTAATGCCTTGCCCAAAGGTTTCTTCCCCCTCTTACAGGCACTGAGCCAACAAACATTCCTCTCTCTCTCTCTCTCTGTCTCTCACACACACACACACACACACACACACCAACACTCTTTCTCACTCCTCTTTTCTCTTTTTCACTCATTCCTCTCTCTCTTTCTCTCTCTCTCTCTCCCATGTAAATAGCCTCGCTCTTTTTTTTAATCTCACACTGCCATTTCCTTCTCATCGTTATGCATATTCATTGCCAGTAAACATTTTCATCGACTACATTTAATCTCCTCCAACCGCAATTACGCGCCGGCCGTCACTCCTCTCTCCCTCTCTCTCTCCGTCTCTCTCCTGCTCTCACACAGCTGTCCCACAGATGGGGCCTGAAGCCAAAAACACACCAAATCCACATTTACAAGATTCCTGTGGAATTTATTTAAAAGGGGGAAGGCCTTTCTTGTACTATTGTGTTATTTTGCTGTTATTTCCTTTTTTTTCCTGTCACCTTATGTCTCTTTCCTCTCAGTCTTTCACTCTCTTTGCCTTATAGTCATGTCACCTTATGTAGGTTACATTTTTATAGTGAGAGAGGGAATAAGGTGAGGGTATGACGGGTTGTTCACTATTATGTGAATTACACACCCAGTTTTGTTTATAGTATGTCTACAACTGTACTCTGGAGGCTTTTCACCCAGAACACTCCATTTTAGGGTCTGAATATAGTGAAGGAAACATGTTGCAGGTATCTTAATTCCTTGTTTGAGGCAACAAAACTGATCATTCAGAGAAAAAAAAATTGGACCCAAAGACAGGATTCTACAGATTTATCTAGTGGGTGCATGAATCCAGGTTGAATAGGTGTGTTACAAACTGATAAACAATGTGTTGGCATTTGAGTGGAAATGAAATCCTGTGTATTGTTTGTGATTATTCATTCATTCATCTACAGTAAGCACTTTATCCTGTGATGGATCTGGAGTCTGTCCCAGGAATACTGGTGCAATGCTGGCACACTGGTTATATTTTGTTCTTTTTATTTTTAATAATTTTATTTCTTTTCATCACACACTGTGCTGTGAGAATATATGATGCTTTAACCACCTCTAACAAATCTCTTGCAAATTTCTAACAATTCAAATGATTCATGTAAAATGTTTAATAAATTTCTTCTACTTTTTCGAACGTTAAATTAATATAAAATGTTGTTAAACAAAAATTCCAAGTTTAAATAACTTAAACTTTCTCTTTTGCTCTCTGACTGTTAATCATTATCTGGGTCATGTGATTTTTAGACAGTTTTATAGAAAGGAAAAGAGAGAGAGAGTGATGTGTGTACCTTAATACATACAGTACAGCAGGGTTTCCTCTCCCTCTGTTCTACTGTGCAGGTGTGAAATTGAGGAGAGAGAGAGAGAGAGAGAGAGATGGTAAGTTATTCATCCCCAGGGGGCACTGTAAGTCCTCCACTTCAACAGCTTCCACCATGTGGCCCTTTTCCTCTCTCTCTCTTTCTCTCTCTCTCTCTCTCTCACACACACACACACACACACACACACACACGCATACACGCATGCACATGCACTCTCACACACACATACACATAGGACAGCTGTGCTGGAATGATGGTGACAGACATTAATTTGTTTTGTTTTTTTTCATATTATTACTGCAGCACAAAAGCCACCTTTTGCAACACCAGCGTGACACACAGTGGTGTATTATCTTTTTTTGTGTGTGAAGGTGAGGTATTTGCAATTACGTGTGTATTACTGTAGATAAATAATAAATAATTCAATGTCTAACATTAACCTTAACCTTAATATATAAAAGGAATCCTTTGGGCTGGAAAAAAATAAATAAATAAATAAATAACTAAATAAATAACCCTTTCTTCATGGGAACCAAGTTATTGTTCTACCAAGGTCAAAATTATGTTTTTCTAACATCATGGGGACATTTGCTTGACACAAATTGGTGTAATCAAAGCCTACAACCCCCCCCCAAACACACACACACACACACACACACACACACATGTGAATGCACACATGAGTATCCTCACACAAAGTACTGGTTTGATGCTGTGGATTGTGGGGTTCAGGTCGTGTGTCTTTGTGAACTCTTGAGGTTCCTTAATGCTGGCCACAGGTGCTGGAAGCCTCACGATGGCGTGGGAGTGTGTGTGTGTGTGTGTATGTGTGTGTGTGTGTGTGTGTGTGTGTGTGTGTGTGCGTGTGTGTATGTGTGTGCGTGAGTGAGACAGGCTCTATAATAAGCCTTTGCAGTAAGGCCAGTCACACACCTGTGCACCAGCCTAGAGACACGGAGAGACATCAGTAACAGTAATGCAAGCAGTGGAGCGTGGCCGTGTGTGTGTGTGTGCGTGTGTGTGTGTGTGTGTGTGTGTGTGTGTGTGTGTGTGTGTGTGTGTGCATTATTTGGTTTAAAGAAAGTCTGCCATGTTTACATAAAGTGAAGTTTTACAACATGCTAGAATTTTGAAATTCCTTACAAGTGTGTGTGTGTGTGTGTGTGTGTGTGTGTGTGTGTGTGTGTGTGTGTGTGTGTGTGTGGTGACATTGTATGCCTAAGAAAAGTGTAACAGAGCACCTGAGTTACTAAGCCTTCTGTTTATCACTTTTGAAATCTAAATTGAAATTTAATTAAATTCATTTCAGTTACTTTTATTTATTAGGTTAAAATATATTAGAAATTATTATATTGTTGCCTTTTTTCATGCTAATGTTTTCCTTTTTGATGTTACTGGACACACACACACACACACACACACGTATATTATTTAAGAAAAGAAAAGGAATTATAACTTTTTGTTTTATTCAAAATAGGTACATGTACACTCACTGGCCACTTTATTAGGAACACCTGAAAGTCCAGTTATCCAGTCAACCAATCATGTAACAGCAGCACGATGCATAAAATTATGCAGGTCAGGTGGTTCAGCGAACGTTCATATCAAACAGCGGAATTAACTCAAATAACCACTGTTTACAACCGTGGTGAGCAGAAAAGCATCACAGAATGGACAATATGTTGGATCTTGTGGCAGATGGGCTACAACAAAAGAAGATCACATCAGGTTCTACTTCTCAGCCAAGAACAGGAATCTTGGGCTCACCCAGTTCCTTCTATCTGAAATGGTTTGGTTATTGTTTTGCTGTTATGGACAATTTTCTTCTACTGAGGATTTGTTCAAATAAATTACATAGAGTGTAATAAATAAATCCCTTCTAAATGTTTCTGATCCTTTAATTGCCACATAGTTTTCATGAAACTCGTTCAAATGAGAAGTAAAGTCGACTCCTAAAATGTGCTGATCTAGGATCAGCTTTCATACCTGTGAAACCTTTCATGAACCTGTGGCCAGTTGGATATGTAGGGATGCATTTGGATCAGCAGGGTTTAACACATGACCTTCAGTGAGTTAATGGCCTGTCAGGTCCCTAATTGGACAATTAATATCAAGTCCATGCAATGAAAACTGATCAGTGTGTGTATTGTTATAATTAATCAACAATGTTCAATTGAGAGGAAAATATAAATGACAGTAATTTGGATTCCTTCTGGTTAGGTGTGTAACACAATGATAGATCCTCAGTAGGGGTAGTCTTCATCCCATTATCATGCATTTTACATCTGCTTACAAGATTATATTTTAAGAAAAGAGGATTTTATTATTTTAATGAATCTGAATTCATTTGAATTCAATCATTCATGAATCATTCATTCTTATAATCATAATAATCACAGACATGTATTTAAGCAAAAAATGCAGTTTTTGTCATTTTCAGTATTTCTATAGCTTAATAAAATAATGTCATCATACAGATAAATCATCACATCAAGTTCCTCTTCTTTCTCTCACGCTCCTGTGTTCCCCTCCTCTTCCACATGAAATCTCACACTTTCACTCTTTTGACTTTCAGCTGTCCAGCTGGTTTGATTTTAATAATAATAACTGTATTAATAAGTCTCATTTACTTTTTTATAGCTGCAGGTAAAAAAGCTAAATTATTTAAAAAAAAGAGCCTGTAAATTCAAAAAGAAAGTTGATTAAGTGGGGGAAAAAACCATCAAAGCTGTATAATCATTAGTAAACTTTATGAGTCTCAGTAAAGTGTGAAAAATTTTCTTTTAGTTTGTGTTTATGGGATTCTGAACACTTCAGTTCCTTTGATGTAGCAACAATTTATTTGCCTTACATAACGAGCAAATTAACAAAGCAGCTTGTGGTGATTTGCGGAGAGAGGGCTCACATTGCGATCTTTTGTTCCTTTCATTTTTATTTCGGGGGTTTGAATATGAAACACAGTAGTGGTGAAATTGTTAAAAGGGGAGGGGGAGATGCGACGAGAAGAAAGAATACAGGGGAGAGAGAGGCATGATTGAGAGAGAGAAAGAGAGACAGAAAATGAGATTCTGTAATAGTATGAGGGACAATGAGTGATGCAGGAAAAAATGCTCACGTGCATGTTTTGCCCTATTTTATTTTATTATTTTTTCTTGCTTTCAAAAAAAGAGGAGAAGCTAAGAGAGTGAGAGAGACAGTTGGACTGAGAGCAAAGTAAAAGAGACAAAGAAATAAAAGAGAAAGACAGAGTGGGAATGACAGAGGCTGAGAGAGAGAGAGAGAGAGAGAGAGAGAGAGTCGCCTGAAGGTCTGATAAGTCTTTCTCTTCTTCATTTTCCCTGTGTGATGGATGTGTAGGGGATCTCTCGCTCCCTCACATCCTTTGCTGATTGTCAAAGCTCTTTCCCCCGTTTCCTCTCCTCCTCCTGTTCCTCTCGTCCTCCTCCCTACATCACTCCTTCACTTGCAGGATGTGAGAGGAAGTATCACGTCTCTCACAAGCCTCCGTGGAGAAAGAGGGAGCGAGGGATGACACAGCACTGACAGCAGATTAGGGAGCAAGAGAGGGAGTTTAGGAGGATCTTTCTCTCTCTCTCTCTGTCTCTGTCTCTCATTCTCTCAGTCTAATAGTCTAGTGCGTGTTTCTTTCCATGTGCCCTGATCTGTCTTCACATGAGTTTATTTGAGGAAGGTCAGAACTCACTTTGACACACATACACACACACACACACACACACACACACACACACACACACACTGACACACACACATGTTTCCATCTGTATCCCTAGCAGACACATAAACTGTAAGCATTTGCGTGCTTAGCATTCTTTCCCTGTATGTTTTTCCCGGGTGGCACACGCACACACACACACACACACACACACACACACACACACACACACACACACACACACTTACCTTCTCATTACCGCCTTCATGACTGTCTTAGTGCCATTCATTCCTCCTGAAGCCATGTGTGTGTTCACGTGTCTAAGGAGACAAATTAGTTCATTATTTATTTCAATTCATTTAATCAGTATTTCATGTTTTTTTTATTTCATTATTATTTTATTAATTAACTCCTTAAACATTAACTGCTTAAACATGCCTTCTTCTTTTTTTTATATTCCCATACTGCATTTCAACTCCCAGAACTCTAAATTATTTAAAGTGTATTTACTTTATTAATTATTTACCAATTCATTTTTAGGCCTGATTGAGTTTTAGATGTTTACATCATAACATTTTCACTTTTAGCTGATTCACATTTGCCATGACTCAGTATAAATGATAACATACTTGAAGTTCATATTAATGGGAATTACATTTTAGATATAATTGATGATGCGTGTTAAAATGGTAAGCGGCTTGGATATAACAACAGGGTTGAAAGTGTGTGCCGTGTTCTAGTGAACTGAATGGTTCAAGATGGCGGCCGGTTGGCACCATGATTGGCGGCCTGTTGGCACGCCGACCGCTCTTGGCACAACTTCAGGCCAATGACAGGCAGCTCCAGGCAGTGACAAGTCTGTTGCCTAGCAACCTTATTGAACTTTGGCCCGATTTACCAAGCATCCAATTCACCAATAAAGGAAAGGAAGCGGGCCAAGAGAGAGAAAGGAGATCAACAATGGTAGATAGATAGATAGATAGATAGATAGATAGATAGATAGATAGATAGATAGATAACAATATTTGATTTAATCTTATTCATGTAATCAAATCTATGTTCAACTGATTAACAACTGATTTTTGTTTAGCATTTCCTGATATTTTATATTTTAATAATTATTTTCCTGTGAAGTGTATAGATCCAATTTGGATGCATATTAAGCCGTATCACTCTGGTGTAAAACATAGTATAAGAAGAAAAAACCTCACAATATACTGATAAATAATTAACAATTACCATTCTTTCATCCTATTTATTTGTCATGTCTAATTAATTTCTACTTGTTTCTCATTAATGTTATTTTTATTGCACTCTCAGAAATGTGTTTTTCTCATGCTTTTAGAGCATTAAACAGAGAAGGAAAGCGTCAGAGAGAGATTAACATAAACGTTTATACACTACACACTGAGCCCTACAGATAAACACAGAATAAATTAGAGTAGCTTTTAAGTCATTAATGGTGTTTGCAATTGCGTATAGGCTGAATTAATGTTAACCAGTCATTTGTAAAACACTCGCAAAACGAAGCTCTGAGGATTAACGCGTGGTAAGAGCAGAAATTTCATTAAGCCACAAGAGTCATTCAAATGCAACTGTTTTATTTCATTACTTGTTTATCAAAAACAAGTATATTTCTCTGTCAAATTCAGTTTCTCAGACAAGATTCCATCACAAAGTCAAAAAAGTTTTCATTTTGGCCTGAAAGTGGCTGATGGTATGTTTTGGTTCACATCATGTCTAACATGTGGTCTTATGGTTGATCAGTGATTTGAGGTTGTGTGCTGCCAGCCAGATTTAGATGAGTTAATTACTGTCATTCCATGGTGTTGTGTGGGACAGGTAATGGTGTAGGCCTCACTCCTGTGCTATTTGGGAATCCAAGCATTTAGCAAATGAGCTGACAGTTAAGGGCCTTATTTACAGTGTTGCTAACTTAGTAACTTTATTTTAAAAAGAGCGTATATAATAGCCTATCTAGCAACCTTTTAAGCAGACATTATTGTTTGTCCTGCACTTGATATGGCTCTCCAGCTCACATCAGAGCTGCTAGTTGAGTTGAGCATGTTCAGTCAACTCATCACCAGCATATAAAGTTTATGTGAGTTGTGCTTCTGTGAGCCAGTGTTCCCAACCAATCGCTAAACATCAGTGTTCCCAATGACCAATCACTAATCACCACTCTTTCTAATGACCAATAACTGATCACCATTGTTCCCAATGACCAGTCACTTATCACCACTCTTTCCAATGACCAATAACTGATCACCATTGTTCCCAATGACCAATCACTAATCACCACTCTTTCTAATGACCTATAACTGATCACCATTGTTCCCAATGACCAATCACTAATCACCACTCTTTCCAATGACCAATAACTGATCACCATTGTTCCCAATGACCAATCACTAATCACCACTCTTTCTAA
>JAQQZU010000011.1:16605108-16628705 GCA_030068025.1 Parauchenoglanis punctatus
AATGACCTATAACTGATCACCATTGTTCCCAATGACCAATCACCACTCGTTCCAATAACCTATAACTGATCACCATTATTCTCAATGACCAATCACTAATCACCACTCTTTCCAATGACCTATAACTGATCACCATTGTTCCCAATGACCAAACACTAATCACCACTCTTTCCAATGACCTATAACTGATCACCATTGTTCCCAATGACCAAACACTAATCACCACTCTTTCCAATGACCTATAACTGATCACCATTGTTCCCAATGACCAATCACTAATCACCACTCTTTCCAATGATCTATAACTGATCACCATTGTTCCCAATGACCAATCACTAATCACCGCTGTTCACAATAACCACTGGCACTCCCACCCTTGCACTTCTTTCTTCTTTGTTTTACACGTTCTTCTTGGTTATATTTACACGTAAAAAAACAAAAAACAAACAAACATGATTACCAGTGCTTCATTTTGTCTGTTAGAAAATAGTTTTCGGTGCTATGACCAAAGACTTCTTCTTTCTATAATAAGTGTTATAATCTATTATTATCCATTGTTATAAAACACAATATACTTTTTATTCTTACCCAAGACAGCTTTAAGAAAGTGTAGGATTTAGATGATTGCTTAATAAAAAATCCATTTGGTTATTTTTTTTAACTGTGTGTAGATTTATGCAAACAACTCTTCAATGCTTAACAGTAATCGGCTAATTAGCGGCAAGCAGGTTGTTGCAAGAGCCACAGTTTTGCAAAGTTTTGATAAATGGCCAATCTGTCCAGCACTAGTTTATGGGTTACTAATGCTAAAACCAGTTGCTAAATCTAAAATAACTTCTTTTGTGCTCTATATCTAAGGCATATGGTGTACTATATGTAATTGTAGTGGACACTTTAAGTGAAACAGGATCATTTGCGCAAAAAGAAACAACAGATTTATGTTCGCTGTTAACCTTTTGGAATATTAGCTTAAAGCTTAAGTTTTTTGGGGACTAGGGCTACTAAAAAGCTTATGCTGTTAGTGGTGCGCTGTGCTGTGCTGTGCTGTGCTGTGCTGTGTGTGTGTGTGTGTGTGTGTGTGTGTGCTCTCTGTAGTTTCTTTTGAACAGTCTAATGGTTTTAATAATGTTTACGAGGATGAAGGTATTTCCCTAACAGCTGGTTTGGATCTCAGCAAAAGTACCATTGCTCTTTGGACTTGAGAGAGTTTAAAGGAGGCAGCCTTTAAACAGATGTGTCCTTATAGCAGGTTTTGTGTGTGTGTGTGTGTGTGTGTGTGTGTGTGTGTGTGTGTGTGTGTGTGTGTGTGCACGAGTGAGAGTCAAAGAGAGAATTAGGGACAGAATTGCTACCAAGACTCTCAAAGGTGTGTGTGTGTGTGTGTGTGTGTGTGTGTGTGTGTCTCATGGTGATGACTTACAGATGACAATGACACAAAAAAATGAATGCATGCTGGAAAATTGTGTGTACATGTAGACATTGTGCTCATGCACTGGAGGATAAATCCAAAGTTCAGAGAGAGAAAAAGCATCATGCTGATGCAATTAAAGGGCGCTCGTCATACACACACACACACACACACACAACCTGGACAGGGATCCAACCCACACCAGATCCTGTGCAAAGACCTGCCCAAACACATACAACATAAAATACACAACACCAAATACCAAAGTGTGTGTGTAATTAACCACGGCCTGAAGGCTTTGGTGTCAGTTTGAGTAATTGCTGAGATTTTTGCCTCTAAATTGCTGTTCAGAAAGGTAATCATGCACATGCTACAGGAAGTCCTTACATTAAATATGAACTGTCCTATTCACTGTTTGGTCTATCTGACTGACCTAAGGCAATAGAATTGTTAGATGTATTTTAACATGTCCAGTATATCTTGTTTGTATACTGTATTATCGCAAATTTTGCTGATAGAAACTGAGCCCTAACAGACTTTCCCATCCTTGTAAGTGTGTAAAGCTGGTTTTAGAGCGTGTGACTACAGTGGCCTTTTAAGATTATTCTTTGTCACTTTGTACAAGATGATCCATGCTTTTACAGAACATTCTCATATTCAGCTAAAAGACGTTAACATGTTTCTTTCATGTTTTTCTACTGTATTTGCCAATGTCCCATGAGTTTGATGTAATTCTGTGCCATCCTCATATTGCTAGCTATTAGATGAGCCTTGTAGCAGCAGATTTTTAATCAAAATTTCTGACAAAAATGTATCGTTTGGTGTCTTTTGGGATTGTGACAGGAAATAAAATTTTAGTTTCAGAATCTAAACATATTTGCTGTAGTATAAATATGACTTTTAAAATAATTCTAATTAGATATATCAAAGCACATAAACATCAATGTTGGCAGAATTTATTTTTTTAATATTGATTTTATTAATTTTGGTAAAATTGGTCATTTGGATAGAACCTTGGAATACTTATGGCATCTTCACCAAGAGACAAGTACTACAGCAACAGCTTCATTCCTCTCTAGAGTAAAACTTATATTTTAACACGTGCAGTTGTTATTTGAGAAAGCGAAAGCCAGTTTTCACTCAGCAAGAGAGTCCCAGTGATGTTTGGACATGCTGTTTGATTGACTCTCCTTGTTTTCACAGCTTAGTCTCCTAAAGGGAGATGCTTCTTTTTCAAACGACCCCAACCAAACCCTTCAAAGATATATAAGACCCAGCAGTGTGGGTGCCTCCCGCTCTGCCCTTGCCCTACTAACACAAGGGGTCCATCAGGGATTAATGTTAGGACCTTTACTTTTTATTCCATCTGTATGTTACACTATAAGTATAGACTTCTTTAGCATTTCCAATCTTGCTACACAATTTACACCTCCTGCAATCTTTACTGGCTTAAGAAGGTAAAATTCTTTAATGTATGACCAGCACCTTCCTCAAGCTTAATAACCCGACTGAGGCCATGCTGTTGAAGTCCAGCCCATTTGATGGAGTTTCACAGAATCTTCACAGAGTTAGAAATCTAATGGCTCAGGGCCTCTACAAAGTATTAACCCCCAAAAAAAGAAAAAGAAATTGCTGTATTGCAACATCATATATATCAAAATGGGATTTTTTTATGCTTATTTAAAAAGTGAGTTGTTACAAATAACCTACTTAGATGCACACAGAATAATTTTAAGATAAAAAAAAAAATCTTTAAACTGCTTAATTGATAAATATTCACCCCCTGAGTGTGAATTGTCCTTTTGCTACAATTACAGAGTTGAGTTGGCTCAGATGCATATTTTTGAGCTTTGCACGTCTAGATTTTCCATTTTCTTCTGTTACTCAATGCAAATTTTCTCCAACTCTGCCAAATTAGATGGAAAACATTGGTAGACAATTTTCAGGTTATTCCACAGATTTTCAATTGGATTTAAGTCTGGGATTTGTCTCACTGTTATGATGGAACATATATTTTCAACCTAAATGCAGATGTCTGGCTGACTGGAACAGATTCTCCTCAACAGTTTGCTTCTATTTGGCTCCATCCATGTTGACTGTGATGGCAACAAACTTTCCAGTTCCTCCTGCTGAAAAGCGGCCATAGAGCATGATGCTCCCACCAAAGTTCTTTAATCACAGGAATAGTGTCACCAGGGTGCTGAGCTGTAACTGGTTTGTGCCAAGTATTTTGCTTCACCTTTGGACAAATGGTCTCATCAGACGTCAAAATCTTTTTTTTTTAAAGGTCTTTCTCAGAAGTGACTTCCTTCTGGCCACTCTGCCATAGAGGCTGGATCTGTGAAGAGCTGGTGATATTGTTGAAGTCTGCACAGGTTCTTTTATTTCAGCCAATGAGCTCTGAATGCCAGGATCAGACAACATGATATTTTTGTCTTTTGCGATGGTCACCATGTCAGATTAGGCACTTCAAGTTTGATTCAATCATCTTTTATGTCCTTGCATGTCATTGGGGAGGAGGGTCAAGAAATTGTCATTCATGTCTACAGAAGGAACATCAAGGAACGTGTCATAGTAGTTGTCAAACTAGGCGAAAAAATACAAAAAAAATTCCAACATGCTAGACTTCTCGTCAGGGTGTTTTGGGGGTGTCCTAAATGTCACATTGCTGTTTTTATTTATGTCACACTACAAGACCCAATTGTCATTCCCCACATTCATATTCAGACCCAATGTTGGAACAAAATCATGTCAAAATTGGGCTGGATTTGTGTAGCTTGATCCTGGCATAACTCCTTCGGTGTTGTAGCTGGTCTCTTGGACACTTCTCTGACAATTGCTTTCCTTGTCCAAGTTTGGCCTGATCTTAGTAGTGCCTAGGTTGTGCCATTTTTTTCCCACTTTGATATAAGAGCTTTCACAATGCTTCTAAGAAGGTTCCAAGCTTTGCCAACGTTTTAATAACCTTCTCCATCTTTTTTCTTCCGAACAACTTCATCTCAAAATTTCACAGACAGTTCTTTGTTCTTCCTGACAGCAGGACTGATCTGATCTGTCATGTTTGCTGTGAGACCTTCCAAAGTCAGAGATTTTTATTGTGCAAGAATACAACTGGACAGGATGGATTTCAAATTAACACAGGTGTACCCTGTTTAAAATATTTCGTGTGAGCTCTTGAATATTAAATATTAGCTCTAATTCAGATTGCTAAAATAAAGAAGGATGAATACTTATCAATTAATACTTTCTGCAGACACTGAATATTTATCATTAAACCTGCATTTTGTCTACATTAGGAATCTATCTTGTGTGTAAAAATCTTTAACATTCATTTGTTTCTTCTACATCTTGGTGACTACATATTTAATATTCTTATTCCTGTCAAGTGCTGCTCGCACAAAGGCGCACTCCACTGCTAGGTACTACTGAGTTTATAACATTGTTGAATGTCTAATGGCTGTGAAACGCCCTCGCTCAGATCAGATGCATATATAAATGGAAATGGAAAACATTTTTTTGTTATAAGCTTTTGGTTAATGAGTATTTACATTTTTTACACTCATCATTTTAAATGTCCATAGTATTTTATTTCTAACAGTATAATGTTTTTGTTGTGTCTTAAGAGCTTTGAAGGACACTTCAAATTCCATATGCTACTATAATTATTATTTTTAAAAAATTTGCAATCCTTTTATGAATTCATACACTAGGACAAGGTTTAACTGTCATAAGATAATTTTATCTGCTTTGTCCTGGTAAGGGTCTTGTTGTATCTGGAGCTTATGCCAGGAACATTGTAAGTGAAGCGAGAATGCACTGCATTTCATTTGAATTAAATCTATGGCATCACAATACTAAAATTGAATTCAAGTGGATCTTCAGAAATATTTCAAGGATAAATTCAAGGGATTTGTTTCACTTATAAGCAATGTTTTAAAAAAAATGTAAAAAAAAAAAAAAAAAAAAAGTTGCTACTGGTTGTGGAAAGTACTAGGTCGTCATCAAAGGTGCCCTGAATAACATTTTGAGGTTTTTCCTTGCCAAGTTTTTATTACTCGGAGCCACTGTGGTTTTGTTGAAACGTCAACTCAAGATGTAGCTTGAAAGA
Organism: Parauchenoglanis punctatus; assembly: GCA_030068025.1. Lineage (NCBI taxonomy): Eukaryota > Metazoa > Chordata > Actinopteri > Siluriformes > Auchenoglanididae > Parauchenoglanis > Parauchenoglanis punctatus. Next base: position 16,610,625 of record JAQQZU010000011.1, read on the forward strand.
GTTTGAAAGAGAGGGTTTTTTTTTCCTTCTTACACTCTCAAACACATAGAAATACTTCGTTTTTTGCAATGAAGCTGCACGGAAGTGTCTTTCTCCTGTTGTCATCTTGATGTGTTGCTAATGGACTGCCTATTTGTCAGGATCACAACATCTGGGAGATACAGCCTGGAGCAAATGAACCAAAGAATTCCTCACTGCAGTATAGGAATTAAAAGCATACAGGACACACACATGCGCACGCACACACACACACTTTCTCACAAGGAGGTCTCTCTTTGATGTAAACGTCGAAGCTCTGTCTTTTTTAATTAAGTCAGTATGTTTGTTTGCGGTGCACATTAAGCGGAACAGTTTGTTTTGATTACGAGCGATTTGAAGATATTTTTGGCAGGCGTGCCAGGCACCGAACGACTGATGTGGGAACGCTTTGCTGTTTGAGGCTGTGTGTGTGTCGTTTTCTCTCAGCTGGACATCAAAAGTCATCGTTCTGTTATTTTTCACCGTGGAAACATGGAACAAGTATACACACTTGTTGAAGTCTGTCATTCAGTGATTGATTGAATTGCCTTTTCTCTCTGTCTCTTTCTCTGTTTCTATTTGTAACTTTCTTTTTCTTTTGTGTGTGTGGGTGGGTGGGTGGGTGTGTGTGTGTGTGTGTGTGTGTGTGTGTGTGAGTTACACCTGGACCGGTTGAAAGAAGTGTGGAGTTGTGTGTCTTTAAAGTGTGTGAATTCTTGTGTATGTGGGTGTGAATGTAGGTCTCCATATGCCTATGTGTTTTTTGAGTGTGGGTGTGTGTGTGTGTGTGTGTGTGTGTGTGTGTGTGTGTGTGTGTGTGTGTCAAAGTGAGTTCTGAGTTGATGTACAACTTCTGTGAGTATTTTTCAGTAACTTACAGCAGCTACTTTTTACTTTTTTACTTTACTTTTTAACTTCCATGCTACTTTTTTGTGCATTTCCAATGCAATCTCAGACCTTCAGCAGCTCTTTATTAATTTTATTAGGTATGTTATTGTGATCATTATCTGTCTATAACTATATCATATATAATCCTTGAACTTTTTTTATATTAGCATTTCCTCAGACAAAGTTATTTTATTTTGTTTTACTTTAAGTACTGATCAATATGTTAAAAACAAAAATCTTTTTTTCATTTACACTACATTATTTCAATACTAGGGATTGATGCTTCCATTTAAAAAGCAACTACTGAAATGAATTGAGGTAATAATCAGTTGTTATCAATTATAATTAAGAATCACTCTATTATTATTGATTATAGCTTAATTTAAATTGAGTATTACTTAAAAAAAAAAAAGCCAACAGACAACGGATGTTAAAAGAAAATACATCTTTTTAACTGAATTGTAAATAGGTTAGCAAGATGAAAACTTGAACATTGAAACTTAAATCAGTCTTTCTTAAAGGCAGGTTTCCATTAACCTGGTTAATGTGCAAATGGAAACTGAGAACTCAAAAATGAATCATTGAGATGTGAATTTCAAAAAAAAAAAAAAGAAAGAAAAAAATCAAGGATAGGGGAAAAAACGTTTATATGCTAGCATAAAGCGGCTTTTCAAATGATTTGACAAAGCAATATTTTGCTATATTGAAATAGAAACCCTTTTTTTTTTTGCATCAAGTCACATTACATGACATGAAGAGGTGGAGGATGCACTCGAAATCACTGTGCCAACACTTATCAAGTCTTGGAGATGTGTTGACATGTTCAATTGGAATGATGATCCTGAGAGCAGAAAGCCCAGCTTTAATCACATAACATCATGCAACAGAAACACAGACCATTCGCAATTGTGTTTCGTCGACTTTTTATAACCTCATTGACCTCATTGTCCTCAATTGAGGACATTTTCTACATCTTGTGTATCCATGTAAGACTCACATATGAAGGCAATTGGGCATTACTTCTTCCTGCTTGAACACAACAAGTCAGTAGTTATCAGGTGTTAAGAAAAAGAAACAGTGAGGAGAAATTACAAGGCACACAATATTAGAGTTTGGGCCTCGGGAGTCTACGAAATTGCTTCTATTTTTGCACAAAACTGCAATGGAAACACCTTAAGTCATCATCATTTGCAAATTAATGGTAGGGCTACTGAACAAAGTTGGTCACATACTGCTCAGAAACCACAAAACAAATTAAATCATATTGTATCACTGCAGATTTATTGTTATTGTCAAATACTGAATTGTTGCCTTATAAATAGAAAGCATGTCTTATTGTATCATAGCAAAGTCAGTCTTACAAATGTAGGATTTTGCCTTAAGATAAGATAAGATAAGGCAACATGAGATAAAACTTTATTAATCTCCAACTTAATAGATATTAAGTTTAATTTGTATAGTGTCTTCATGTAGCATAGGTGTTATAAATGTTATATGACACCACTTATTATAGTACCTGATTGTGCTAAATGAAAATGTAAGATTTAACCTGAGTTTATTTGCCATTTAATTCCATCTCCTGATTTGTTCAGGCAATTACTTAATTGATAAATGCTCAACCAATCAACCAAATACAAAGTCTGATAATAGCATAATGTACATTCAATACACAAGCCTGTACTCACCTGATACTGATCTATCAGCTGATAGCAACAAGCTTATGGTTGTTCGTTATGAGAAATGAGAATACTATTTCATGTGTAAAATGTGATTTGGAACATTTTTGCCCTCAGATTAATCCACACTGTGAAGAAGGGATGGTTGAACATCAAACATCCTGTAGCTTTAAAAACAAGCCTTAATTGTAAGCAGTCTGAAGCCAAAGTGAGCACTCTTTCATGTCCTTGAGCACAGTGACTGAGGCAGTTGAACAAGTGTAGACGTGCCATTCTTCTACCCAAATCCAAAGAGCAGCACATTCCAAAATCAATTCTCTCTGTAGTTTTCTGAGAGCAGCAAACAGCAGGTCATTGGAGAGATTCTGATTTTAAAGGAAAAAGGCTTCGGATCCTGAAATTATGTGGTGGCAGAACCAGCTTTTATTTCTTTTAATTAAGCTTTTAATTTAGTTGCCACCTTTTATAACTTATCTTACAATTTGAAGACATATAAAATGGAAAATTTTGGCAAAATATGTAATCTACACCATTGTTCCACCTTAATATCGCTCTTTGGTCAAGTTTGCTTCATTAGTTTTTCTTACGTATAATTCCTTCGTATAAAATCTTCGTGCCGTACCTTCTACCCCTACGTCTGATAGTGGCAAGATGCTGGCTACTATGTTTTGAACATTGCAACATCCTTTTGTCATGCCTGAAAGCTAGTGTCAGAAACCAAGAAAAGCCATTTGAAATTACTTAGCTAACACAATTTAAAGATAAGTTTGTGATTTAACTACACAGATTACATAATGACAAACTAGAGGTTATAGGTTTTCCTTACTCGTTACTTCCATTATCCTGAAAAAAAGAATTATGACGTGATGTCCATACATTGAACATATTTCAGTTGATTGACTGCATTTTGGATAAAGGGGAAATGGTATATTTTCATTTTTACTAATGATTGTTCTGTGCTGTTAGAGGTCAAATGAAAGATACTTTGTATTTATGCTTGCAAAATACGAAGAAAAAAAAAAATAGAGAATAGAAAAATGGAAACAAGCAAACAAAAAATCCTAAATGAACAGGACTGTATATGTGAGGTGTAAAAATTTCAATATATGTAAAAACAAAGAGATAAAACGGATTTTTAGAATACATCACGACATATCACATACATGTTCATGTCTTCTCATGACTGTGTGTTTTTCTTTTGACGATGGCTTCTTGCTCCTATTAAGAAAAAAAAAGCGGCTCTCATTTTCTTTTCGACTTGAAAATGTGATTATTTTATTACATATGTACATTATTACACATAATCCCCCTTAGCAATGCGTTCACATGACAACTTAGCTCAGGAAGTCAGTAGGATTTTTTGGCATGGAAATGGAATGTGTTGATACACCGGATTACGAATAAACATCTGAAATATCTTGCTAAGCTCCTTTCCGTTCTCAGCTGCAGTCCCTCATAATGGCACATTAGTTTCACCCCATCATAAATTATGTTCCTTTTCTGCTTTTCTTTTTGCTGTTGTTGTTTTTGTACAAAATATTCCAATGAGATGTTTGACCTGTGCTTGAACTCTGGCTACATATTTGTGTGTGTTTCTTTCCAAGAAGCACCTGTACTAACCACTGTACCATCTGCTCGGTGTTCAGGATATCTCTCTCCCTCTGTCTCTCTTTCTCTGTTTCACACACACACACACACACACACACACACACACACACTCTTCTACACACACCTCCATACATTACCCTAACCCTCAAGTTCAAAGTATTTTACAGTTGGAGAATGTATTTTTTGTGTATTATGTAAATGCTCATTATCTCAATATTGATGAAAATCGAGACTGAAAAGTCTTTCTCTTGCTGGGAATCCTCCTGATCACAGGTGTGTCTCTGTTTCTCTGTTAAGAAGCTATGTAGAGAAAGTAACAGTGACTAAAATTGGCTTTTTATATTATATATGTCCAAATACCAGTGATGTTAACACTTTTATTGCGTGCTGTTATTCTCAGGTCGAGACTACCTGCACATAACCTGTATAATATAAACCTTTAATTACAATTCATTACATACACTGAAGCAAGCACTTTGTTTCATGTTGAAGCCATAATTTTAGTGTCATTCCACTCCAAATGACCCCCCAAAAAAATCTGACCTGAGGGTTAATAGCAGATGCCACCAGGGGGCACTATTGCTGAAAAGAGAGAGGTGGGCAAAAGGATAATTAGGGTAGACTAAAACAAAGGGGGTGCAATTTCAGTCCTGAGGAATGCAGCGTAACCCAATCTCCCTCCATATCAAAGCAAATTAACTGAGGTTTATTCCTCCATTTTTTTTCCTGAGTGCTCCTCGCAGCTGCAGCAGCTGCAGGTGTTCATACGAGTGAACTGGCAAGTCAAACGTTCCTCACAATCAGTCACCACCGAGCCAGGTTAGGTTTTAGAGAGAAAAGAAACATAAAGAACTACACTTACTTCCCCAAAAAAAACATTCTTTTTATTTCATCCTTTGCTTTATTTCATTGCAAAAGATTTTCAGAAGTTTCCAACCATTGTGATAATGATTAGCAAGCATCTCTTTCACGCTCTTTCTTCTCTCAGGTTCTTCTCACTCTCCCCGTCACTCACGTCGCTTTTCACCCATTTTGTGTGTGTGTGTGTGTGTGTGTGTGTGTGTGTGTGTGTGCAATGTAATGACAGTGAGTTCTGTTAGACTCAATACGTGTCAGGGTGTTCTGTTCATCCCGTGCTCTGCTCCATCAGTTCAGTTTATTATTCTCAAGGCCTGAATGTTAGAGACCAAACACTACAAGGCCAGTTTCACTGACAGGAAATGGGATTCCAGACAAAGGTATTTTTATTAACGCATACATTTACTCACATGCTCTGAACTGTTATTAGAGTCTGACCTGATTTTGGAATATGACAAGACAATGTCAGACATTTATACATATTTGTGTATGTTATATTTGAATGGCAAGCAGAGCTGAAATTTGGTGCTGTAATTTAATAGTTATGAAATTTTATGAGAAATTTTATTGAGACTTTATTGAGTTTCATTGCAATTGTTTACTGACAAAGAAGGACCTCTGAAAATGTTGGGCAATGTAAAATTTTGTCATTTCATTTAACTGAGAGTAGAAACCAATATATATGAGGGTGGGTCAAATAATTTTTTTTTTAAATGTTTTGTTTAATTTTGAATTTTTAAAAATTACCCATCGATGTCACAAAACAGTGCAATTTTTAAGGTCACAGTAGAAAGGCTTACTGAGAACACTGGACCAGTAGTAGGCCTACATTTTTACTTTTGCCACTACAGATTTAACATATTTCATTTGACATGCCCTCATATGTTTTTTCTATTTCTATGATATAGGTTTCGAGAACTCTCAATAATGACACATAAATTGAACCATACTAGTTCCCACATTGTTATTGCAAATTAAATATGTGTAAATAAATCACTAAGTCACTAAGAAATCATCAATCATCAAATACTTCACCATGGAAATAATATTTTTTCGGGACTGTACAATCGACAATATAACTATGTCAGATTTCCTTATAGTATAACATCATGCTAATATATCATCAGCATTATATTACACTTACATATATAATTCTAGCATTGTGATTAATTACTGTAAACAAACCAAAAAGGAGAAGAAAAAAACACCAGTTCATCCTTTGCTTCCATTTTTCTACTCTTTCTGTCTTTATTTCCATTGAACCGAGGCCCCGTATTGCTCGTAGAGATAATAAAGCATAAAGAAATCCAAAAATATGCTTTGCAGCCGAGCCCTCTGCGTCTGGATGCAGCATGACTCCCCCTTGGGCTTAAAAGCTCAGCCTTAGTCCTCAGCGTGTCGGTGTTAGAGCACTGAAAGGTATTGCTTTTTAACATCAGGGTTATAAATAGATTTGGTGTTCTTGTGTGCAAACCCAATATATCTCAACCTGAGACATGGAAAAAGAAGTGATATATTATTTCCAGGGGCCTGTGCTGTATTCTCTGGCCTTTTTCTTTGGTTGGTTTTTATATCTGCTACAGTACATTGATACATCCTTATATTTGATGTGTTGTTGTTTTTCTAATATTACATTGATGAGTCTTTATTGGATCATGTTTACATTACTGTTACATTGGTCATAGGGCTGTGCTGAGGGTTCTGGGTTAGTGCTGCATAATTTCTACTATTTTCTCTGTAAATACAGCATACTAGACATATTTGAAATATGTAAAAAAAAAAATTTCCCTTGTTGCACAACAGCACCACCTATCTGGAATGATTAAAGCAAACATACGTGCACATGGTCTTATATACACGGTGCCTGCAATCATCTAACATGATCAGTACAGAATACGTGTCATTTCAATGTCAGACCCCATATGGGACACTGGAATAGTATTGGCCTACTTCCTGTTGGTAGACACTGCTTAGCTTCCGTAGGTATCAGGTGTTGCTACTTATAACTAGCATGGGGAACTCAAACGTGCATAATATATTCATAATCTCACCAGTATGCATGGAGCTAACTGCAACCTTATGCCCTGGTTTACAGTTTCTTTCTAGTCTGATTTTTTTTCCTGTTTGTCATCTCCAAAATAAATATTTCTAACACTGTGTGATATTTTTATGCATTGATGGGTGTGTTAATAGGTGTGCATGTATGAAATTAATGAAATTGTTGGTAGCTAAATATTCTTTTGCACAGAATCATCCTTGTAATGATTTTGTTTTAAGTAACAGACAAACCATAATTCCACACAAGTAAATTAATGTTATTTATGGTAGTTGCTTTTTTTTTCATTTTTAAATATTGCACAACAAAAGAAAAATCTTAATATATCATTAAGAACATTATCACAACCTAAACTGATTTAAATGCCCATTTTGTAGAAAGCAAAATAGTCCTATTTTAATTCAGTAGCATTTTTTTTTATCAGTCACTCTGTAACCTGTTCATTACAGGACCACCGCTGACCATTCTCAGCATAGCAATGATACTACACTGGTAGGATTTTATTAGTGATTAAAAAAGCTAAATCACTGCTGGGTTGAGAATAGCCCACGAAAAATTTTCAGTTAACACTCTCAGAAGAAATAGTACTAAATTGTTCCTTTGTCTCTCCAGTGGTACCCCGTTATCCAGGGTACATCTTTATACCTTTAATATGTCTTTCAACACGAAAAGTGGATATGATGCATATTTAATTCTGATTTAAGTTAAATAAATTGAATGTAACCAGTTTTTTTTTACGGTAGAGCATGCACTTTTGTGTATAAAAGGTAGCCTACCAAAGGTGTTCCTTTTAAGGTAGGCTATCATCCCAGGGGAGTGGAAAGTTACAGTATAGTAGTCTAAATGTATACACCTGTGAAAGTGCCCCAATACGGTGCGCGTGGTCAGTGCGTGTACACAGTGCTTAAACCGTGCATCGATGCTGTGTGTGTGTGTGTGTGTGTGTGTGTGAGAGAGAGAGAGAGAGAGAGAGAGAGAGAGCACGCGCGCGCGCTCTTGTGTTTGTGAGCTTACGATGCACTGACACACCTCGCATTTTTTTACGCAGGCTGAATTTCAGATACTTTTACAGAAACGGAATATTTTAAAGACTCACGTATCAGTTATAATTGCTAATGCTATTAGCTGTAGTCTTAGTACAGTTTGACACACCATTCAGTGTGACTGCATGCCATTTAGGACAGAGCCTCAGACCTTGCAGGGTGGAGCGCGTGCCTTGTGTGCGGCGATGTAAAGCGCGTCTTTTTCTGAGCGCGCGCTCCTGTCCACCCTGGAAAAATAGTGGCAGTGACTAGCTTGTTCTCAGGAATATGAAAACAAATACAAAACTGTAAAACAAAGCGTTTTTGCATTTTTATATGATGCATTGAGGCACGGACAAAGAAATATTGATTTCCAAATAACAATTTTACTCAGATTCTAAAAAAAAGAAAAAAAAAAGACATGCACTACAGAGAAATAAGAGTGCAAGAGCTCAGTGAGGCTATCAGCAATTACAATTGAATTGAATTACAATAACAAAAAAGATACAATTACCAATATCCCTGTATGGAAAAATATGTTCTATACATGATGACAACGCGTAAAGATGTCAGATTATAGAATAATTAAGAGGAAAATGTTTATATACACAAGTTCTAAGCGGTGCCGAATAGATATAGTATTTTTAACGAGCTTGTTTTAGAGTAAATGACTTTCGATTCACTTGTTCTCGAGAGCCGATTCTTCTGATTCATTTAAAAGAGTCGTTCAAAACGAATGAATCGCCGACGAATCGCCCATCAGTAGAGAAGGGAGTCAGGAACTGGAACTGTGCCCAAGGTTAAGGAAAGATATGAGTTATGAGACTGGACTATTCACAGCGAATGAGAGACCACAGAAATGTGTTGTAAAACTTCCCTCTACAACAGACGATAACCTGCGTTTTGCTCTATGCTGCTCGTTCCCGGAGACTACGCGGCGGGTTTTGAAGCAAATGTAGCTTTTTTATTTAAACGCCGTTGTCGGACAGCGATTTGAGCTAGCACGTTGCTAGCTAGCAAGTTGACTTGAGTGACAGGCTAGTGACGGGGGAAAAGTGCTCCGTTTTGGTCTAAAGGCACTGAGAATTTACGACAACCCAACAGAAAACGTCGGCATTTTCTTTTTGTGGATGAACACTTCTACAGAAGGTAATTTGCTGTGAAAAATAAATCTTATTTGCCATGTTTGTTTTGCTTGTATATTTATGCGCTCAGTCAGTGTTGTCTGTTTTGCCTGCTGACTGACTTGACTGACCGCATCCTCTCGGTTTAAACCGATGAAGTTGATTCACATAGCTAGTTTTTCACACAGAATAGCTTTGTTTCCTGTTTTAATATTTTTGTTTGTTTTATTTCGGGCACACCGTCCCTTAGTATTTATATGTTTCCCTGTATTTTATACACTTGACATGTATGTACACTTGAATGTGTGATTAAAAGTTGAAAACATCGTTGGCAGTCAAGTGGAACTCGATATACCAAACTTTAACATGATGCTTTTACGGTTAATATACCGTTAGAACGACCGTTATAATTTAAAATTTAAAAATTAAACGCGCTCGTGCACTTTGTTTTTGCCGAGACGCGCGCGCTGTGTTCCACGTTCGAGGTTCGGGAAGTGTCGCGCGTGATATGTAGAAATGAATTGCCTTTGTAAGGGGTGATGTAGTTAAACACCTTGAGACATCAAGTTTTGACAGGATCCCTTCTGTGTGTGTGTGTGTGTGTGTGTGTGTGTGTGTGTGTGTGTGTGTATGTGTGTGTGTGTATGAGCCCGTGCGCGCGAGCGCCGTGTTTTCGGCTTCAAACAGGACGCTTCGGCTTGTTTCCAAATACGTTTCCAAAGCACCGACAATATATATTTTTTACATTTTCATCCATTTCCATCTCATTTGGCTTTAAATGCTTCTCCACCCGCCGCGGTTCTGTTCATATTCCTGTTACATTAACGCACCATTAACGCACGCTCGAGCTCGATTTCGAGAAATTTCGACTATTATAAGTAATATCATAATATGCTTTCATCTTGTTCTGCGTTATCTGTCTAAGTTTTTCTTCCTCCAGCTGACCCCTTATATCAACTCGCATGAAGTGGACTTTAATAGCTCTATTAGAGTAGTAGGGTTTCTCATTTCAGCTGTGCTAATGAGGTATTATTCATATAATACACAGAAAAAGGAGAGGAAAAAAATAAAGGAATCCAAGTCTTCAAGTCTCTTCCTCTTTGTTGTATTTAGATCATTGGCCTTGTATACACACTTGTTTTTAAAAAGCAAAGTCCTCTCAAAAGAGAACAATTTGTCAGGTCATTTTTCTTGGGTGCACCAGTGAGCGATTATCAGTGTGCTGATTTATTTATTTAGGAATGCTGAAGCTGACGCCAGACTTCTCAATGCATCATTGCTTATTTTTTTAAACTTATTTTATAAAATATGAATTTATTTTTGAAGCAGGATGATTATTAGCTCCCCTTCATGCCTCCTCTTTAAAGTGATGTGTGTCTGCATGTGTGTGTGTGTGTGTGTGTGTGTGTGTGTGTGTGTCTTTTCCCATGTTTTCAGGTTTGTGTGATTTTGCCAAAATGCAACATCATCAGCAGAGGATGGCAGCTTTAGGGACGGACAAAGAGCTCAGCGACTTACTAGACTTCAGCGCGGTAAGAAATTTGGATCCAAACCTGCATTTTAAAGCCAAACGTAATGTGTTCTGTTTTATTTTTGGTTTTGCACGTACCAGAGTATTTCATGGTGCACATGCTGAATTAAGGGATTTGTGTAAATATGTACTGTATGCAGTGAATGTAGTCTAGAGTGTTAAAATGTGGAGAAAGTATCAGCATTTGTCATTTTGATCATGAAGTGTTTCTTTGTAGAGAGATGTGATATTTCATTTAGGCATTTTGGTGTCTTATAGATGCGAAACAGCGATTTGAAAACGTTCCCAACGTCAATGGTAGTGCATCCCACTTTTACACATTTTTTCATGCTTTATTCTTTCATTGCTTTGTACAATGTTGTGTTTAGGTTTATAACGATTTTGTGGACATAGTAATGTCTTAGCATTGACAGGTTTCTCTTTTCTAAGCTGCGCCATCTTTAGCATTGTCCTGTTGCATATTGTAGTGTCAGATTAGGGAAATCAGACCTTTTCTTTAGGGCACAGTAAAAGGCTTAGCGTTGTATTAACACATACTGCGATGAATTAACTCTTAATGATAAAATAAAATCAGCAATTTCTCGTGTCCAGCTGGATTTATACATAAACACTGTAGTCTCTTAATATAATAGTAACTGTAAATGTAAGGTTCTAGGTTAAATCAGAACCCTGAGACTTATTTCAACACTGTAAAAGTTATTTCAGCACTAGGAATTTAGCTTCACCAACATGAACAAAGCTCCTTTGATAAACTATTAATAGTTTGCATCCTTTTAGCAAGGAAATAAAATTCATGGTTATGTTTCTGATATTCATCTAGTCCACCATTCACAACTTTATAGACATTAGAAATATTCCGAAAAGCCTTCTTAAACACACTCTATGAAGCATATCTGGGAAAGAATGAAGGGTAGAGAAGACAGGATGCTTTAGAGGTGCAGGAAATAAAATGAACTAAACAACAATAAAAAAGCATAACTGCTATTGGTAAACATAATTGCCACCAACTGTGCTGCATTCTCATTAACTGTGCTGCACATTGCACTTTACACGCTGCCATGATGGAACAATTGAATTTACTTCTGGGGGTTAATCAGTTTTATCTTTAAATCGAGAGAAATAATATTAAATACATTTATATAGTAAATATAGCAGCTACTCTATGTTAATATTTGTTTACAGTTATTTATATGTGTAAATTTTAGAGATGATGATGGATAAAAAGTAGGCTGTTTACAGATAATTTGTTTTTCTCTCATTCATTTGTAACATGTTATCATAATTGTTTTTTAGATGTTTTCTCCTCCGGTTAGCAGTGGGAAAAATGGACCGACCTCACTGGGAAGTGGGCACTTCTCTGGCTCAAGTATGTTGTTGTATCTCATTCATGTCACTGTTTCACACCAGGGCGCGCGCGCGCGTGTGTGTGTGTGTGTGTGTGTGTGTGTGTGTGTGTGTGTGTGTGTGTTGTGGGTTTGACATGTCCATTAGCATCGCTCTTTTGAAGTGCGTGTGTTCTTTAGTTGGAGGCTGATATCATATCAGACTTTTATTATTATAATTATTTCTTTATGTGTTGGTGTCATAAGAAGACGGCTGCCGCAGAGGTTTATACCGAACAGATAGGAAAGCCGTGTGCATGCTGTCTGAATTCATTAAAATGATTGGGCCTGGTGCCACTTTGGAACTTCAGATGATTGTATATGTGTATTTGTATATGTATTTGTGTGTGGGGGGTGTGCAGGTGTAACATGTCTATGTCAGACTGTGTAAATAAAATGTGCGCAATCTGAAATCATTCACTGACAAATGCAGTTTAAAAATATTTCTGTTACGCTTTCGTTCAACTCCGCCCTTACGCTAACACAGACTATTTTAAGCAGTGTGGGTTCATCGCTAACATATGAGTGGTCTTTTTTCCTTCTTTTAAACAAATGTCGCTAGCTTGCCAAAAAAAGGAAGGAAGAAAGAAATGACCTTGACCCTGGACTAATTCCCCCTTCGACCTAGGAAGTAAAACACAACACGATGTTTTGAATAAGCTAAATCGGTATTCCGTTTCCAGACAGCCATCGCTAAATTAGTCATTTTAGGTCACGCCGACTCCGGTCCACAGTTTGTCTTCTCAGAGAGGATCTGAGCGACTGTGTTGTGTCTACATTGAACGGTCAGCATTGTTGTTTTTTTTTTCTGTGTTTTTTCCCCCTTTCTCTTTTTCCCAGACTGGTATGTTATTTAGGGTTTTGGTAATTTGCATTTCCCCCCTCCACCTCCCTCTGTGTCCCTGTGTTTTTCCCCATGAATTGTGTCGCAGTGTGTGTCTGTGTGTGAGTGTGTTATGGGGAGGGGGGGTGGTGTTGGCTCTGGACTCCAACTACCCCTGTTGCCATGCAACTTGCAGTTGGCACAGAAATACGTGGAAATGTATTAAACGTGGAAATACGTGGAAAGAAAAGTGCAAACCTACCCCCATTAAAAAACCATAAATATGCCACAAAAAGTAAATAAATACTATGTTGATATTATAAATTTATTTATAATGTTTCAAGTGGATCTCAGAGGGGTCTAATTGCTAAAAGCTTTTGCTAGTAGGTGACTCTTTTAATCCAGGATGGCAGAATGGAGAAAGAGAGCAAGTAAGAGAGAGAGAGAGCGAGAATAAACCCGATGACAACCTTGCTCATTTCCCTAAGTGTCTAGAACACAGGCAGCTTAGGGCCCTTCATAGCACACTCTCAGTTTTGTCCCAGTTCATGGTGGTGAAGGCCGGGTTTGGCTTTTAATTATGACTTGCACAATGTTTGATGTAATTAAGATGGATAGATGATTATAAAGTGATAAAGATGGATGAAAGATAGATAAAATCCTTGAGCTCTACAGGGAACATTTGGGTATAGAGTGGGAAGGAACCAGACACTTAATACTTCATATCTCTTCTCCTCCCACTATCCTGTGCCTCACAACCTCTCTTTGTCTTCCTCTTGGGAAGCAGAATGATGACAAAAAAAGAAGAGAGAGAAACAGAGAGAGGGATCCATGCTTTAATTGTGCGTAGGATTAGGGACTTAATAGGCATGTTAACCTAGAACAGTGATAGCATTAGCGTTATTTACAATCTAATGCTAATAATTACCCCAGTAATAATAGCTATCATTTCAAGGTTTTTGTTTGAGATTATTCTCATTATTTCTCATCAGGCTTCTTTGGTTATTGAGAGTAAAAATATCTTGGCAAGGAGATGCACTACATGTAAAAATGGACATTTGTGCCAGCTAGTCAAAGCCAAGAGCCATGATAGAATTGTTCTACAGTGCCAGTGTCTGTGAATAGGAACTACCTCCACAAGCCTCGCTGCCAGCTTTACAGTAAAAAAAAAAAGTTTTATATTTACTGAAATGTGCATTAATCGAATCCACATAAAAAAATATGGGAAAATCCACTGTACAGGTGCTTAGGAAAAAATACCAGACGCTGTTGTTATTATTATTATTATTATTATTAATAATAATAATAATAATACAGTATAATTAAATCATTACATGATCTCTTACAGAATTTTTATTAATATACCTCTGAATGTGATGTGTACACCTTTTCTGATGATTAAGGGTTCCAGTTGGTTCCAACATCTACTGGTTCTGTTCTTGGGTCGGTTTTATGGTACCATTCTAAAAAAATGTATTTAAAAAATTGTATTAAAATCTCATTTTGTTTCTCAATTTCATTGAGGGACAGCATCAATTTGCATCATTTGCATTTGGACAATTGTTGCATAACACAGAGTACCACTATTTGCTGTGACCAATGACCATCAACGTTACACCACATGGCCTCACACACACACAGACGAAGACCAGCGAATCTCGGCGAGTCTCCAGAAGAAAAGGGGAGAAACAAACGTTGTACAGCTGTGGAATTTGAAAATGACCCAAACTCCTGCATGTAGTGGGAGGGAATAAATTTGTCCTAAACAAATGATGACTAAATGTATGAAAGGAATGAATGGCCGAGGGAGTCTGCATGCAGTACGCATAGAGCACATTTGTCAAAACCGACTTTCACCCACATATGGCTTATGAGGTGCTATCAGCAGATCAGAAACATTACCATGACTAATTATTTAATCAGCCGTTACTATTGCTGATTTCCTTTTAATTTGTGAGTACCATACTCTTTTTATGCTTATATGATTAAAGTTTTATTATAAATATTAGGGTTGTTTTTGGCTAATAATTTGCCTAATGCCTACTGTAAAAATGTGCTAATAGATCAGTAATTAAAAATTACCAATCTAATCATTTACAAACACCTACTAGGGAAATATAGCAGTCACAGTGCTACAAGAAATGTAAGAATTTATTAAATATTCAAAATTTGCCAAAAAAATCATGATCTCAATTCTAAGCAAAACCAAAAAAATTGTAATTCATATTTCATTAAGAAGCGTTCAGTCGTATGTGTAAACCTTATTACAACAGTAAACCTAAATTTGATCAGGTATTGAAACTCTCGACTGTATGGTGATTAAAAATGTATAATTGTGTAGTATGGGTCTCCATGTAATGATAGTGAAAGTATAAGCACATCACATTAAGCATATTTATAATTTGTGTTTATATACAAAGGGTCAGAGGACAATTCTCATAAATTGAAAAATGCTTTAAAAACAATAAGACTTAAGAGTAATTGTTATGACTTCTGCATCACTAATGAAGATTATTTACTGAAGCTCAGTCAACTTCAGTAGTACAGTAGAAAGTAAAAAGCTGGAGTCTGGTCGGCATACCTAACAAGACCATGGTCCAAGTTTACTTAAGGGTTTGGCTGATTATGACTGATCTGATTAATCATCATGATTAAATATGTAAGCAATGTAAGTATGTTTGTGGTTCAGGTAATTAACAATAAGAATGTATTATCAATTGTTGTAGGGGTTTATATGCAAAAGACCATAAACAGCCTTGCGATAATCCTAAATCACTTGTCTTTGTAACATGTAGTTCACAAAGTAATGCCACCTTCTGTGTGTTAAAAATGTCAGTCTTTTCTACTTACTGTCTGTTAGTTGAACATAAATATGAAAATAAAAATAGGGCTGGAATATAAAGCAATTGATTTGAATGAACAAATTATTCTTGCCTCCAAACACTACAAACCACTACTCCAAATGAGTAAGTATGTAATGTTACTCAATATGTATGTTATATTTACTCCTACAGTCATATGTTAAGGCATTGACAGCTCAGAACCAATGAAATCAGGGCCTTGCTGTCAGTCAGAATGTACCATGAGTCACTGCCTTATTACAAACTTGTGAATAAGACACTGTGATTAGATGTGGTGCAAACGAACACAGGTTGAGATCCCAGTGTCTTTTATATTATGACTCTGTACATCATTAATAGAGCTGATCTGTATATTTAAATATCTCTGTTGTTAACGTAATCGAGACGCAGTGATGCTCTGAAGAAGACCGATTTTGTATTGCCTGCTGATGTGGTTGAGTAAGTGTAACTGTTGTATAACAGTTGCATGGTGGTTGTAGTGGTTTATACAGTGAAAAGCCACAAATAGACTGTGCCACAAACCTTGAAAAAGCTTGCAGGCCTTTGTAATGCTCAGTTTGCACTTGAAGAAGAATTGAAGGAAATAACACCAATTTTGTGTGCTAAATAGGTGCATTTTCTCACAGCTGATCATCCTAAGCAAAATAAAATTAGCCCCAAAATGTGAAGAATGTGTAGCCTAGTTAAAAATTAGGCCTGTCTTACAATGCGGTCTGTTCTTTTGTTTTTTGAATGCGTTTCTACTGAAAGAAAAAAAAAACTGTTCAGTCAAGCTCTCCGTCTCCCTCTCCCCAAGGTTACATCACTTCCTTGTATGCTGGGATTCTGGGTCTGTTGACATTGTTGTGGCCTACAGCCTACTTCCCTGCAGCCTGCGTGTGTGTGTGGGTTAATCTCTGTTGAGGTTTGATAAGGCCACCTTAGATTGTTAGCATGACCTGAAATTAGAGTAAAAAAGTGTTTGTTTAAGAGGTGATCCAAGGGGTTGAAGACAAAACATGACTTCATTACTAGTGTTTAGATTATGCGATATGGGGTAAGGGCCTGTTGTGTCATGCTGAAGCTTTACATCAATGAAAATCACTGAATTGCCAACTGAGATTTACTTACAAGGAATTTGCTCGGGCAGGTACTTACATAGACACATTGAGAAGGTTATGAAGACTAGACTATGACAAAAGAAATCTGCATGTCTGCAATATTAGAATATCACTTTAGCACAGTGTATTTATGACTTTGTTTAGAGGCAGTTCCAGCATTATCAATGTAAAATTTCATGGACATTTGAATATTCAAAAGCAAGATATTCATGTTTATGTTACTAATATACAGCAGTTACAGTTGCAGTTTATCAGTTTGGAGTGCATTTTAAAAAAATGCTGAAGACCTTTGTGGAAAACATTTATTTGGTATGTGATCTATACATTACTGAGAAACTCAGTGTTATGGATCTGACATGTTTGCATGTGACCTGTGCCATTTCCTTCATATACTATAAATTGAACTTAAGTTGATTTTATTTACGTGGTCCATATTTACACAGGAAAAGGTATTTGTATTCAGTGTTAGCTTGCACAAGACTCATTCAGATTAATAACATTACCTGCATGTGGTTTATATGTCTGAGGTTGCCAGGGTTTTTTTCTCCAATAGTGTCTAGACCACGACCTATACACACTCACAAGCACTTGCCTTTAAGCCTGAAAAAATGGCTTTTCTGTGCTGTCAAGAGCAAAACAAGTTTGGTCCTAGTCTTAGTTGTAATTATCACTTTAATAATGGCTTTCATTTTTGGCAACTTCTGAAACAGCACTTGAAAACTGTTATATTCTTTTTTTGTACAATGAGCTAGAAGTACAGAAGTACTAGAAGAGCATTAAACTTTGGCATGGGTGAAAAATGCTGTATCTACTGTAGAGAGTTGCAGCGAGGGACTGTACTGGCCACGGAATTACTGATTTCTTATACAGTGCTCAATTAGATGTGGCCATGAGATAATAAATCATAATCACATGTGCATGTGCATGTGGCATATGCCGAGTTGTTAAAGCTTACCACAAACCATTATATGAAATTGTCGTTTATAATCAATAGTGTAAAAGCAGTGGTTATTTTTATAGTCAGTCACATTTGGTATCTATGTTCATGTATTTGTTGTTTCATCCATCCATCCATTATCTATACCGCTTTATCCATCTGGGTCGCGGGGAAGCTGGAGCCAATCCCAGCATCTT
>JAQQZU010000011.1:16633338-16645298 GCA_030068025.1 Parauchenoglanis punctatus
CCCGAAAATGCTGGGATTGGCTCCAGCTTCCCCGCGACCCAGATGGATAAAGCGGTATAGATAATGGATGGATGGATATATATAATTTGATATGAAAATACTAGAACAGCAATTTATCATGATTACAAACAAAGTAAGGGCTTGAACTTTTATCAGTTGAAAGCACCCTGAGCACAGCAGAAAAAAGCTGAACACTGAGGGCATTTTTGCGCCAAGCATGCTGAGCACTGTCAACACTGAACTTTATAGGATTTGTATTGAAAATGGACGCCGATTGCAAAAAAACATTTGGTGGACACAAGCCCTAAAGTTAGCTACACTGAAGATTATTGTTGAAGTTTAGTGTTGCTATATTGTTTTGATAAACTTCTGAAGGATAAGAATGATCTTCTTATGAGCTCGGCTTAAAAATATGTTTTATTAGTAGTGTCCCTACTGGATCATTAAATCTTTGCACTGCTGCTGTACTGTTATATGGCATTTCATTTTTTAAATAAATTTTTCCTTTTGGGAATTGTTAAGTTGTATGCTGAGAGCATTATGCATTAAACACATTAACGTACAGGTATTACACCGTTACACATGTAGTCATTATTACACCCTACCATTCTGAAGCAAATGTCGATTATAGATCATTTCTCATCCTGTCCAAGTTGACTCTCTTTCTGTGATGGATTGTTCAGTTCTCCCCGTCTCCTTCGGTTCTCACCAGCACCTGTAATGTGCTGTCATAGTAATAGC
Source organism: Parauchenoglanis punctatus (assembly GCA_030068025.1). Classification (NCBI taxonomy): domain Eukaryota; kingdom Metazoa; phylum Chordata; class Actinopteri; order Siluriformes; family Auchenoglanididae; genus Parauchenoglanis; species Parauchenoglanis punctatus. The sequence continues at coordinate 16,634,080 of JAQQZU010000011.1, forward strand.
ACATTTGGCGGCGTTGGGAACTTCTTCCCTCCATGAGCTGAAAAGAATGTGCCACTTTTTTTCTTTTCCTTTTTTTCCCCCACTCTCACACCTGCTCGCCTGCTCGAAGCTGCTCAGGAGGTGAAGGGTATCATAAAAAAAGTATAATTAGTCGTCTGAAAATAAAGACGCGCGAGTGTCAGCCCGGCTGGTAATTAAGCTCCGTAGGTGAGCGGCACACTTCGGAAAAACAGGAACTTTTAATTAAAGTGGCTGACTTGTTTAGAGACCGTCAAGTGCAACGCGGCAGTGACTGCCATAACTAAGCCATGACAGCAGCTAATGTTAGCGTGTCAGTGTGTGTGAGTATTCATTGTTACACGTGTGTGCATGTTACTTTGTGTATGATTTGACCTCAGAGGCATTTTACACTCACTTTAGATAAAAAGTTAGATGTCCTGTTATTTCACTATTTTAGGGTTGGATTTAATTTTTTTTAAAAATGGCAGCAATTTTTTTCTTTTACTAATTTTTATATTGAATTCTTTAATGAATGAAGGAATCAGTCACTCAGTTTACTTACTTGCCTACTTAGTAAGTTGCTCAGTCCAACAACATCTGCTAACCAGTGCTAATTTCCTCTAAAGAAGAGGTGCCAAGATCTAGGGTTTATGGTTGTATTTGTACTGATTAATTTATCCTTAGTGTTATTAGCTTACTGGAAAATGTAGGGTCTTTTAGTCTTTTTGTTTTGTTTTGTTTTGTTGTAGTCAAGATTTAGTAAGTTGAACTCAGTTTTAATATTAGTCTAATTTTAGTCAGTTTTCTCAGACAGTTTCATGATACTTGATGTAAAACATGCCCTGTAGCTTTAAGAAGGGCTATTAAGGTAGGGGTGTAGTTACCTTTGACTCTGTTACTGTCTTGCTAGTTATCAAAACAAAAAGATGGCATTTTGTACAGTGTGTGATCGTGATGACTATTATTTTATACCTGTTAGAATCCAGGAGCATTTTAAAAGCTGTTACCAAGACTAGCAAGCTTGAACCCCATACCCAACTGTGGTCAGGAGCGTGAAACAGGGACGGTAACGTCCTGTAAGGGATTTTATATAAGAATATTTCTCCTGGCTATAGAAATTCCCTTGAGAAGTAAGCTAGGTTGTTAGTCCGAACAGAGCTGGCTATTTTGTCTCATATTTACTTGTCAGGGCATAACGAACACAGATTTCGCAATAATCTTCGTTGTCCAATATTTTTTTCATTTCCGTCGTTGTTACAATTTAGTCATGCAATAAAAAGTCATCTACGAATTTTTATTGACAAACCTTACGACACCAGAACCTACATACTGCTGAGCCGTGCCATTTCATTGTATTACTTCAGGTAGTCTTTGTGATGGCAAAAAAAATAATAATTCGGGCTGGATGTATAAAAAAAGTGTAAGGTAGGACGTGCTGTGCCTTTCTTTCAGTATCAGATTTTCTTTCTTTCTTTCTTTCTTTCTTTTTATTTATTTTACGTTTTTTTTAGTAAAGTGAATATTTTGCGTTCCTATTTGGGCAGATTAGCTATTTAATTTGTTTGATATTCTTTTGACAGTAATGAACATGTAATGACCAACTTTTTGTCTGTGCTGATGGTCAAGTCTACAGTCAGTTGATCAGTAAATATCTTTCCCTTTAATTGTGGACATTTTATTGTCATGTGGACCATTATGGACATGGACTGCACTTGTGTTTACACTCAGCTTTGAAATCCAGACAATATATCAGTTTAACCTATACATTTTAGCATTCATGCTGTTACCATGGACCTGCTCCTGTCTACCAACCTACGCTGGGGTTTATGTAGTTTTTCTCTCCGTCTGCTGATATTTTCTTATTAGCAATATTGACAGGTCTGCTAAGATATTCTTTCTAGGTACAAGAATTATTTTATCTGTTCACTTGAAATAGATTGGATAGAAATAGTTTTTTGCGGTTCTTGAGATTTAAATGCTTATGAGAGGAACAGATTTCAGTTTGCCTAAATACAAAATCCTTTTTCATTGTTCATCCTGGAGTTGTTTCAGTCTCACCGTCTTTCCAAATGTGATTTATTCACTCACAGTTTAACAAAGGTTGACGGTGGTCAGTTCATGTACTAACCACATCCATACTGCAGCTGTAGTCTACCGTCCATTCAGTGTCGTGTTTGCACATGGATTTATTGTTGAGCTACAGTTTACACTTTTTTCTTCCTGGAAGGATTCAGATGGCAGCTCTAGGTCACTGAAGGTGTATCTTCTTCAGCATTAGTGGTTGTATCCAGCCTTCATAACAATTATCTTAGAGTGGCCATCATCCATGGGAATCTGACTGATACAGTAGAATTTAAAGCAGCTTCTGACATGTAGTTATTTTGGGTATGTAGGTCTCACCTCACCATAAGTCCCTCACTTTAGATGTTGTGTCTATGTGTTGTATGTATGAAGATAATTTCCGAGGCCTGCTAGTATCACTCAAAGCTAGGGTTCATTATAACATCTTCAGTGGCATCCAAGATTTACTTTGTAGTGAAATTCTGAGTTGACTTTTTTAGTTTACATTTCCATTGTCGATACGTTGGTCTGCTTTCGTTTTTGTGCAATAGCTTCCTGCTGATAGTCATGCCAGTGGGTTTTAGTTATACCTAGGGGTTGTCACACTGTGGAGTGAGTGTAGCATAGAACCAACTGGCTTCTCATGGGAGCATCAACCAACAAATTAGCACCAAAATCTCTAAGATCATCACAGATATTTCAATATAGGCATATTTAATGTGGCGTTTTCCATAACAGTTGTTTTGTAAATGTATTTTTGATTATGGGACACTGTTTCTTTAGTATACGGATACATTCTGTAGCAAGAATATTATTTGTGTTCTAATGTATTTCCTACACTGCAGTTTATTATAGTGGATATTTTAGAAATCAGTGTCATACTTTTTAGACAGTGTCAGTACCATGGACTCGTGGCTCAAGACAGAACACTGCATCTTTACTAAAGCGAGATGGCATTGTTTCTGGATTCCACTGTGGATCTTCTGACAGCTGGAGCTTTATGGGGTTGCGTGTGGCTGGATGTGTCATGATGTCATTTCCTGTGGTGAGGTGGGGGGGGTAGGGGGGGGTTTAAGTTATTCTATGGTCAAGTCATTCTGCTTGGTAAAAGGGATAAAAATACCAGTTAATCTCTTGTTCATGGACGAACAAGCCCTAGTGTTTGTCTCATGGAAAAATAAAGGAGAAGAAAGAATTTATAACGTTTGTCTTTGTAATTTATTGGATATTTATGTGTTTAAATGTTTGGTAGATACTGGGCACTAGTTTTGAGGTAAGCGTTGTTGAAAATGAAGATTTAAGTTTCATTGTTGAGCAGTTTGTGGCATGCTAGCACCTTAGTGAACAAAAAGGTTTAGATTAAACCCTCAGTGTATGCTTCTGCAGGGTGTGTGTGTGTGTGTGTGTGTGTCTGAGTAACTGTAAATTGAAAAGAGGTTTCTATTCTCTGCTCTCCTTATTGGCAGTTGAACATCTGGCGGTGTGTGTGTGTGTGTGTGTGTGTGTGTGTGTGTGTGTGAGATGCCACATGGATCTCCCCCATACATTCCATTCTGTCAAGGACTGCAGTATAGCTGCAGTGAATAAGTGTGTGTGCTTGAGTGCACATGTGAAAGGTCTGTGTTTGTGTGTGTGTGTGTATGTGTGGAATGATTGGTATGGTTATACCCAAAAAGGCTGGGTATAGCTATGTTCTCTGTGTGTATGTTTGTGTTTTTATATGTTGGTGACCAGATGTCCCCACAAGTATACTTGACATATATTTGAGAGTTTTGACCTTGTGGGGACATCTGGGTGAGCCTTATAATAATTTTCTTTTTTTTTTTTTTTTTTTTACAGAAAATTCGATTGTTTATTTAAAAAGCTAAAAGAGCCGAAAGGTTTTATTTGATTGGTGGGATTAAAGTTACGTTTAGGTTTCGGTATAACATTAATTATCTGTATTATTAATTATGTCAATGGAAGGTCCTCACAAGGATAGTGCGCATGTGTGTGTGCGTGTGTGTGTGTGTACTTTTTAGTTTATATATTTATACAAATGAGAAGGCCAAGCTTTTCCGTGTGTGTATATTAGACTATACACATTTTACTTCCAATTCTATCTCACTTGAGTGGTGACATGAGTACAGGTGTGGGGGGGGGGGACTGCAAGTAGTTATGAGAATGAGCATCATTTATTTTAGATGCCCTGAAGCCTACAGGAAGATGCAGATGATAAGCTAGGAGGCTGGGCTGTGTGATCTTGGTGCCAGGACACAGTCTGAAGCAAAAGTCCTGCTGTTTGGATCCCAAATTCTGGTGGTTTGATGGAGAGAGCTTTGTATGAATCTTCAGAAAAAAAGAAACGTTTCAGTGGAAATAGCTGCTTCCAAAATACCTCAGACATCGCTGAGCTGAACGAACTTTACCCTGTAAATGTGAAAATCATGGATACCTGAACCAATAGAAACAATCTGCTGTATTCAACTAGACAAGTGCATTTCCTGAAGAAAAATGTGAGTATGATTGAATCTGGTTTGTTGGTCTGAACTATGAAATGAAGTTTGATGGCTGTTGGATGAATCGTGACTGAACGGAACAGCTTGGCCTCTGACAACCAGTGTTTTCCTACAGGGCTAAAATGCATTGCTGCCAATGGAAGAAAAAGGGATGGATGAAAAACAAGAAAAAGATGAGTGCAGGTCATAGCTGATTTCATGTGTGTGTTGGGTGAGTCGTCCAGAGGTGTCAAATTAAGTTTGGTAGCTCTCTGACGAAGCTGACCAAGCAGCAAGACGGAAGAAAGAGTGCGTCTTTCCAAAAGCACACTATTCAGATGAGATGAAGTTGTTTTGGGGTCAATGTCCTGAAAACTGCTGGAGAAGAAGCGTGTCAAGAAAGTACTTCGAAATCACACTAATTACTTATTGTTTTACTTATCGGTATAGCTATATAGAATGGCTGAAGCTGACATGTAGCTAAACTATAGCAAAAAAATCCTTGATATTACAGGCACATTCTTTCTAAAAGTCCTGCAATTCCATTAGCACTGAAAATATCTCCACACTTCTGTTTTCACCCTCTAAACCCGAGGAAAACTTTTGATCAGCACCTCGCCCTTGGCTATCTTGTAGCTGCAATTGGTTTGTTTGTTTATACCAACATCACCCACACGACCTGAACTTGATTAGGACATGCAAAGTGCAACTTGTTTGGGTGAAACAAATTCCAAGCTCAGGCATACTTTCTTCTTAGCCAGCATTTTAGCCATAAATTTAGTCCTCGGCAGCATCTTATTAGGAAATGATTCCAAGATGTCCTTACTTCCCGGCACGCTCCTCATGTGACATGTGTTTACTCTGGATCACTCAGGAGAACAGCCAGGTTCTAGATTTCTAGATTTCTAAATAGGTTCTACTTGGAAGCTTTTCTAAAAGGGAAACCTCAGGGTTATGTGACTCTGCGTGATCCTTCCAGAAAGATAAATCGAAGAACTCTTTAGGCATCTAGGTTTAACCTTTTTCTTTAAGACTGGGTTTACGATTAAATATACACATATTATTTAGATATTATGGTTGTGGAGGTAACTGATAAAGTTGTTTATAGCTGTTGTTTCATTACAATAGTTAGAAATCTGATCATGAATGAAATGGGTGTGAATGAAAGGATTCAGTTTCTAAACGTAAAAACAAGCATTAAGCATGTCAACTCTAATTTAACTGGGGTGGTTTAATAAAACTAGGATAAATATCAGGATTTTACAATTTACACACAGTGTAACAGGCTCTAAAATTATGACTTAGAAAGAGAGAGTTAAGGGACGGAGATAGAAAAAAGAAAGAGAGAGAGGTATAAAACAATTGGAGTATGCAAGAGGGAGAAAGGTAGAGTGTGTGTTTGTAAGGGGGGGAAGGATAGGCTCTGTGTGTGTGTGTGTGTGTGTGTGTGTGTGTGAGAGAGAGAGAGAGAGAAATAGAGAGAGTGAGAGAGAGGAATGTAACCAGATACAGAAAGGAGAAGGGCTCTCACATGAAAGGCTTTTGTCTGGCCTCTGCGTTCAAACAGCACTCGTTTTTTCCCCTCCCTCTCTCCCTCTTTTTCCTCCCTCTGTTTTTTCACTCTCTTTCTGAAAGTTTTGCAGGTGTTCAGTGCAGGGAAATAAAACATGGCCTGTTATTTAGTGCGCACAGAGCTCCCGCTCTCACACACTCTTTCCCTGCCATCCCTCCCTCCCTTTCTCCCTCCCTCCATCTGTCTCGCTCCATCTCTCTCCTCTGTCTCTCTCTCACTCTCTCAGCCTGGCAGTGGAGGGATGGGGGTCATAATGGGAAAAGCAGAAAGGATCTGCTTAGTGTAAACATTCAGTGCACTTTCATAGGCTGTGACAGATCTGACACACACACACACACACACACACACATGCATACACATACATACACCCACAGGTTCAGGATGCGAATAAACACAATGAAATAATTTTTATTTAATATATTAAATAAAAATAATTAAATATTCCTATTAATGGACTATTTGTAGGGTGTTATTTGATGCAGATTTTCTGCACAGATGTTGGACACCTTACTTTTGAAGCAACTCTTTTTCTCTCTGTCTCTATCACATGCACACAGACACACACACACACACACACACACACACACACACATGCGTGGACTCTCCTGGCCGTGGAAAGTGGAAAGCATGACCAAAAAGACAGAGAGAGAGAATAGAGCTGCTTGGTTGATGCTTTTCCTCTGTTCTTCGCCAATATTCTTCTCTTTCTTCTTGTCTTCTTTGCCTTCTGTTTTTATAACTCCCCCTTTTCTTTCTCTGATGAGCACTGGCACTCTCTCCAGGATGCCCACATCATCTTGCATTCCTCCTCCTCTTTTCTTTTCCCTCTTCTGCCCTCGTTTTCTTTCCCACCATGGTCTGTATCCCTCACTTCAGGGTGTTGTGGAATTCCCTATCTTGTCCTTTCTCCGTATCCATGGTAACAGGTGCAGAGTTCGCCTTGGCGTCTGGACACATGCAGGTGTGTGTGTGTGTTTAATTACTCTGAGAATTGTGCATCTGTGCTCAACACACACAATCTCAGGTCTCTCCGTAATGTATTGTCATGTGTCAGAACTGTTGCTAAAAAAAAAAAGAAAAATTATTTTTATTTTTAACTACGATACACTGTATAAATATTTGCCCATTATTATAGTGAGCCGTAACCAAATGAGCACATAAGCTTCATTCCAGCCTGTAGCTGTGCAGCAGCACAGAAACACACACACACACTCACACCAGTTATAATCCATCCTTTGTGAAAGTTCTAACTCTCACTAAGTATAGGAATGAAAATTTTACCGGATTAATAAACACCTTTGTTCGCATATGTTCATATAAGCAGAGGTGAATCTTTTTAATAACCTGACAGCCCAATATTTGGTTATATTTACTCACCAAGCACGCCAAAGTACAGTTTTCTTAATGACTGAGTGATGTTTGGGCATGGCAGGCAGTGTGAATTGGAAGAACAAATGGCATTTGTGGGAGAGTTTCTTTTACTGTTTGGCATTGGACTATGGAATTGAAGCAGTATCATTAATAAAGAGTGTGAGGATAGCCGACCTGAGTGTGCGGGAAAGTGTTAGCGAGCATGCTCATTAGCAGGGAGCGTGAGGTGCTGTGAATTGTGAGCACACAAAGCTATTCCTGAGTGAGGAACAGTGAGTCGAGTGTGCAGAGAAGCTTCTTCGCGCGAGTGTACTTCCGTTCTGCACGCACTCAGCAGTGACATGTGCGTGCACGCTCGCTTTTCCGCTCTCACAGGAGCTGCACTGTGCTGTGGAGCTGAATTTTGAGGCTGGGGGCGGGAATAAGACGCATGTTCCCACACCTCTGATTGGTCACTCTTTACCAATCCCCGTTCTTCAGGAGACAGAACTTGATCTCATTCAAAGTAACAAAGTAACATTCCCAAAAAATATGCCACTGTTGAGACCATCACTGTCCTCACACTCTCTATTAATGATCATTTTAAACTCCATGCCTGGATTATTATGGGAAATAATGAAAGTGAAACAAACAATGAATAAAGTCAGAGCAGTTGGATTGCACAGTTCAGATCTACTATTCTATTACCACTACCTGCCTCCTAGCACAATACATGTTATGATCCCTGATTTTTTATTGTGATGGACTACTACTTCTACTACTACTACTAATAATCATCCTTTAGAGACTGGCTGAGAGCTTGAAAGCTTTTGTTATGATGTCACACCGACGGTTCTCTTTGCAAACCGTGTGCATTATGGGTATTGTGTATCTTTTAGGCTAAGGCATTTGGAAATTCCTATTGCAGTGTTCAATGGGATTTCATGAGCATACCGTATTTTTGAACATGGCTATACAAGGGTGGACAGGTGTACCTGTACATGTTGCGCTTGCCCCAAAGTCCAACCATCCATCCATTATCTATACCACTTGTCCGTGAGTGTAGCTGGGAAGGTGGTGCCAGTCCCAGCTGACTTCGGGCGAGAGGCGGGGTACAGCCTGGACAGGTCGCTAGGGGAAGTCAACCAACCAACTAGGAGAAATATGCCAACTTATGTAATTTAACTGAGAAGTTTCATGACCTAATTAAGTATATTAAAATGGAAAATAATTGCATTTTCATCTCGTTTAGGGGTGGGTCTTGCTTTCACATTGCTTTCACAGTTGCACAATCCATAGGTCAATTTTGTGCATGCAGCTTTGCAGTATGGTAGGATAACTTTCTTTGGTACCAACACTCAAGTGGCTTTTTACATGCATGGCATTGCGTAGCAACATCTGCAAACCAGGAGCCGCTCTCATGTAAGAAGATGCACTATATTTTGCTATATAGCGTACCGCATATTTCTGCACTCTAGTGATTTGTTTGCACCTTGAATACAAGTCATAGTGATTAGGATCTTTATTATAGGGAATTTTTATTTATTTGGATTGAACAGATCTTATATTTAATCTGTCTAGAATTTTTTTGCACCTGAAATGACCGAGTGGGCGATGTAATACACATGTGTACTTGTAATGTGCTTGTAATCCTAATAAATAATCTAATTAATTTAGTTTGTTTAGTGAGTATTATTCCACTACATAAACTACGTTTTTTTGTATTATGTAGTTAAAAAAGAAAAAAAAAGGATATGGTTTTTATCCTCTGCTTTTTTTTTTTTGTCACTGTCCAGCTTCTGAAACAGTGTGGAATAAAGCCAGACACATTCTTGGGGAAAAAGAATAAAGAACAACGGCAATTACAAATAAGAGCGGAAGAGACACTGGAGCGTCTTTAACACATTTGACAGGGAAGTGCAAATTAAGCGTATCACCACTTTAAGAAAATATTTCAAGCTTCATTTGCAGAGTTTTTTAAGCAAATTGTTTTCACCAAGGTAAACTGCTGCGGCAAATTAGCATACAACAAAATGTTTACCTGTTTACCAAAACAATTGCTTTCTCACTTACGCTTTGTTTTGATGGTTTCTGGAAGGCGCAAAAGAGCGAGGGAAGTTTCATACGAAGAATCGAATTGGAGTACGTCCTTTTGTTTTTTGTTTTGTCTATAATGTCTGTGTAAGAGTGGATGAAAAGAAAGATTGACAGCTACGTAAGGTCCTTTCCCCCCCTCATTCTTTATCTCTTATTGTTGACCTGTCAGTTAAATTGTATATCTTGTTGCTACTTTTCATTTATAACACGTTGAAAAGAAAGATTATCAAAGACAACTTCATACATCTGTCACAAACACCTACAGGCTTTAGACTGATTCTCTCACCCGTGTCCCTTTATCTTTCTGCTCCTGTCACTAAGTGTGTGTCTCTTTGTTGCTACCACAGAGTTCAATAGAGACTTCTTTGCTGCTTGTTTCATGTGTGTGTGTGTGTGTGTATATGTGTGTGTATATATATGTATATATATATATATATACACACACACGTGTACCTCTCAAGTGCAGACATGTTCACTACCTTTCCTAAGGTTGTAACTGCTTACTAAAAGGCCCAGACTTGAAAGGTGTGGGAGACACACACACTTTTTTTGAAGCACACAGCTGAACATATAGGCCATGTCAAGTTCTGTGTGTTTGAAAATAACCCTAGCATTGCGTTAATGCTGAATGTTTCTTATGTTCGGGCATCTGATGAGAAATTTGGCATCATTTCAACCCCTGCATTTTTTTAGTGGCCCATTTCTACACTCTGTCGCTATTTATTTTAGAGATTTCTGCTTTCACACTTCTCACTCCTTCAGTTTCATCTTCAAGCTTTAATGAGCACACAGACACACGCACACGTACACGCACGCACGCATAAATGCAGATCCAGCTATCTTAAACTTCAGAATACGGCTGGTCATCTTTAGCCTCACATAAGGCAATAATGATGTGATCGTGTTCAAGAGGGCAAAGGTAATTGATGCCGTTTATTCCCCGTTATATCACGTGTGCTCCAACTCAATATTGAGATGACCCGTTCATCTGTCGCCGTGTTTACAAGACCATTTTAAAAAAGCAAGTAAATCTCTCTCTGTCGTTTATTCTCTCTCTCTCTAACTCTTTCTCTCTCTTGCTCACACACATTTAACATGGTCAAGGCCTCTCTTTATGCCCTCCATATGTGTGTCTCCATGCCTAAGGAGAGTTCGGTGGCGTTTATAGAAGTTGTGACGCACACTCGTGTTTCTTAATGATCCTATTTCTTGGCTCTTGGCTGAGAAAGAAGATTACACTCCAGCATATGTTTTGCTTGCATGTGTGAAACCGATGACGGCGGCGTGTCACAAAGCCTGCCGCTTTCCACATGCTAACAGAAATGCAGAGAGAGAGAGAGAGAGAGAGAGAGAGAGAGAGAGAGAGAGAGGGGAAAACAGAGATGGATTGATGGACACAGTGGAAAGCGGCAGCAGTGAAATTCCATTTCTCTTACAGTCCAGCCGAAAACACAGCTATAGTTCAAGGAGCTAAATCGGAGAGCAAAAACAGCATGTGCCATGCGACCTTTGACCTCTGACTGTTGTAACTGTAAACTAACATGATTGTTTAGTGATACTTTCTGTTTCAAGAGTTTCACAGTGCAGAGAGAGAGAGAGAGAGAGAGAGAGAGAGAGAGAGAGAGAGAGAGAGAGAGAGAGAGAGAGAGAGAGAGACACAC
>JAQQZU010000011.1:16649533-16671482 GCA_030068025.1 Parauchenoglanis punctatus
ACCCCGCCTCTCGCCCGAAGATGCTGGGATTGGCTCCAGCTTCCCCGCGACCCAGACGGATAAAGCGCTATAGATAAAGGATGGATATTACTTTAAGGTCACGCAGATTTTTTTTAATTTTATTGTGCATCTGAGTGGGGTGTTTTCTTATGCCCTCTGTTTGATTTCAGTGCTCAGTGCTGTTGACTGAGGTTTTGTGAGCATATGTTTTATGTATGTACCCCCTGGACACAGAAGCATGTGCAGTACATACTGTTCAGTCAAGTATTTGGACTCCTAATATTTTGGTTTTGTCCCTGATTTATTATAGATTTCAGTCTCAAGATAGACTACTTTTCTCACACTGACAGGACGTAAGAGTGAGCATTAAGCTCAGACGTCGCACGGCAACAGAAATCAGACATTCTATTGCGTCTAGACGCCCATCTGGAGAAGAAACATCCAAACGTGACCTGTGGTCCCTGATAGAGATGTGAATGCAGTCAAACTGAAGCTGGCATTGTGTACGTTAACATCATTTTCATCGATTAGTTTCAAATGCATTATGGTGTAATACAAAAAAAAATGTTGCCGTCCACTTGCACAGTGTAAGACCATAGATTTCCCTGAGATTGTGTTAAGCCTGCGGTGACACACAGACAGTATCACTATCTGTCTCTCTGTTTAGGTTGTGCTGTAGGTATGTTGGATCATAAATGGCTACTGTGCCATTTTTTTTTCTGCCTGTTTTTGCTTCACTGTGCTAACGTTTTAAATCACCCACTTTAAGGAATATATTGGTTTCAGCTGAGACCCGAACATGATCTTGGTCCATAGTCAGTTTTGACTCTTGTATCCGAACACATTTAACTCCTGGTCAGGGCTTTTTTTCCACTTCACATTGGTCCATTTGAGTGTGTGTCTGTTGTGTGTCGTAGTGGCTGCGTCTCATCGTGTGGGTGTGTGTGCTTCACCAAGTTCCAAGCATCAAACCCTACACGGCTCCAAGTTCTTTGTTGTCAACATGTGTCTGTAGTGGATCGTTATTTGTCAGCTCCTCAAACCGACCGATTTAACACCCGTATTTCATCCTTTAGCTTGTTCTTTTATTGTGTCTCTGTTCCTCACATATTTGTATTCCCTTCATTCTTTACATCAAGGCTGTCGGCAGATAAGTGAAACAGAAAACAAGATGAAGAATGAGATGTAAACAGTGTTGATAGGTCTCTGTTGTCTCTCGTGTTTGTGTTTATGTCAGTTGATAAAAAATTATAGAATAGAGTAGAGCACAAATACAAGGGTTTATGGCCTAACAGACATGGTCAGTGTGTCTGTGTGTGTGTGTGTGTGTGTGTGTGTGTGTGTGTGTGTGTGTGTGTGTGTGTGTGTACAGGTTTCTGACCTTTTTTTGTACTGGTCCTTTTGAGGACCAATTTGTGAGATTTTGCAGTACTTGTAAGGATAGTTTTGGATGGTCCTCACAAGTGGGTGGTCCTCAGAGTGGTTTTAAGGGTTTTGCAAACTAAAATAAAAAAAGTAAAAGAGCCAAAAAGCTTTCGTTTCATTACTGAGCTTAAGGTTAGGGTTAGGTTTAGGCGCAGGTATAGCAGTAATTAGCTGCATTAATCATTACATCAATAGACGGTCCTCACAAAGATAGTAAAACCAGGGTGTGTGTGTGTGTGTGTGTGTAAGGGCGAGAGAGAGAGATGATTTTCACTTCTCCCTTGCAGAGGAAATAGACGATCCTCTTGCTCCCTGACTAACCTTCGTTTGCAGGTGTTATACCTAAATTTACCCTGCATTTTCCATGAAAGAGACTCATTGTGTGCAAAATGTCTCATAGATCTTTATTTTAAAAGATGGCACTCTTTGAGATTGCATTCTAGCTCCAAATAAGCAAACAAACAAACTGGGTAAATGACTTACTCTCTGTTTCTCTTAATTAAATATAGATAGCTAGAAAGTTACCTGCATGGATCACAGCAAAGCACGACAGTCTGTTCCAGCATTAGCTAGTCAGCTTTTTGTTTTGTGCTGGACTCTGATTACCACTTTGCTTTTCATGTCTAGTAACTATGAATAATCTAAGATGAACAGGTATGTTCTTAATATTCTGTGGAACATTATTCTGAGGCATATTCCCTGGAACATTACTCAGGATTAACAGTAGACCTGTCCCAGCTATGTACTACTTCTGCAGATCAGCGATATATTTGCTGGAGATAAACGAGTTCATGCTTTGAATGTCATCGGTAAGACTTTGAATTCAGTGCTGAAATAAATAGTGAGCTAGGGCAAGTGTAATAATGTTGGAGTAATATGCGTCATTCTGAACTATCTGAAGCTTATTTAAAGATACAGCAAGGCAGCGTTAGGTCTTTAGAAATATAATTTTATAAATATGTATAATTCTTTTTCATGTTCTGTTACCTCTGTGTCATTTTGCATTTTGGTCTGCCTTGTTTATCGCTGAGCACTTTATTCCTTCCGGAAGGAAGGGGCCGGAACGTAAATCTACTTGTTCAGGGATTGAATTGTTATTATGTACAGAAGACTGAATATGTTTTTACGCTTTAAGCTATTTATTTAGGTTCACTAGTTTGATAGTAAACATAAGAACTTTTCATGTCGTTTGTATTCTTCCGGCTTTCTTTAATAAATCATTAACTAGTATGGGTCTATCGATACAGCGTATTGTACCTTATCATTCGATATGAAACTCTTGATTCAAACAATACATTCAACATTCAACATAAGGTGGGCTATGTGGTACATTCTGGCATCTGAAAAAAAGTAACTTTCGCTTTATTGCGAATCAGGGGAGGTTACAAGGGACTAAAAAAATGGCTTTAGTGGAGTTATGAACCTGATGTCCAGTGAGTTGTGAAGCGTGTATTGCAGCGTGTCGAATCTGCCAATATGAGTACAGAGCCCTGGTGCTAGTACCACAGAAATATCCGCACGTCTGGCCTGATATCACCCTTCTGTGTTGGTCAGTAAAACTACAGGAAATCGTGAAGCATGACACAAACACACACACACACACACACACACAAACATAACACACAGACAGCTGCTTGACTTTCACAGAACAATTAGCTAACATCATATTGTGAAGTAAAAATATAAATCAATAAATAGCTCAGTGCTTCAGACACACAACCTTGAGAGTCACACCAGTGAAAGCTTGGCCAGAGAGCTAAAGTTTAATTAGAGATGCACACTTTTTGGTTTGTTATATGCGCTTAGAATGGATCACACAAACCCTGTCATTATTATGTTTCAGTTACTGTACTTTTATAATATTAGATGCTTTAATCTATGCAAATAGAAACTTAAGACACTTATTCAGGAAGTGCTTATTTTTGATGTATCAGAAGTGTTATATACTGACTTGTGTGTGTCTTTACACTCCTATTAAATTGCATTTGACATAATATTTAAAAAAAAAAAAAAACGTTTAGTTCCAGCAACAGTGGGCAGATTATGCTGCTTTCGATTCAAACTTGTAACTCCGACCTCCGAGTTCAGCACAAATCATTATAACAGCATCAACGGTAAACAAAGTAGCACGTCTACACTTTTAAGTGAATTATACTGTATATAATAGTGTTTGATTTAGGGCAATCAACATACAGATATATTAGATCAATTTAAACTGTTCAATTTATAACAGTGGCCTTACTGTTCACTGTTTCTTCCCATTTTGTAGCTCAAACGCACAGAGGTTGAAAACGACATAATTCCGAGTTCCGACTTTCCTTTTTCCAAGCTTAGTCAAATGCAGCATTAGTAAGAGTAAGAAGTTCTGTGTAATCTAATGTTGAAGATGTTATCATGACCTCACTTCCACAGTTCCATAGTTCACTTCCATTTTCATTCACTTCTGGTGATCTTAGCTTCTTTAGCTGAAGCATTTTCATGGGCACAGTCTTTTACCTCTGTGAGCATGGAAAGAGTTTTGTTTCTCAGGCCTTGAGGAGACACAATTTACACATGGAAATCCCCCGAATTGGCAAAACAGGAAACAGGAAGTGTGGTATATAGGAAGCAGGGAATGCTTCCATTGTCATACACAGAGAAATTTGCTTACCATTGTTTTCAAACAGAGTGTGTTGTCTTCCTGCATCCCTCTGAGATGCTGATATGATGAATATTATTTGCCTTGGGTTAGGGTTTGACTCACCATAAAAGACTCACCATTTTGTTTTGTTAAATAAGGTCATTAACCCCCGAACAGATTAAGTTTTCATCAACCCAAAACCATAACAAACACATGACTCTCAGTTTTGAATGTGACCCAGTTCTCTCTGAGTTCAGCTCACAGCACCAAGTTTCAAATGTGACCCGACTATAGAATGACGAAATTCTGTCTGAAAATACAGTCGGAAAACCCGCTGAGAGAGTGCTTTAGAGAGATTATTTAAAAATAAGATTATTTATTTATTCACCATGAGATATAGCTGGGGTAGTCACAGAATATTTATTACAGTTTCCCCATGCTACTTTATTCAAACTAGCCTAAAGGCCCTTCGAGATTAGCCGTAAGCGCATGACGGTTTTTTTGCCATCATCTGCCGAGTCCTGTCTCAAACCATTTGTTACAGGTGCCTTGATAAATATCGAAGCATTACTGGTGGTTGCTCTGGCAGCAACAACATGCTGAAACTTATGAAGAAAGAAAGTTATTTACACCCTCTATGTGTTCAAATGCTCTTTTTCCCCACACTGAATCAGCTCATAAAGGACTAGATAATTAGCTGATGATGCAGTAAATCACAAAAACACAATGGTAATGGGAGCCCCAGGACCCAGAACCGAGAACCACTGCTTTAATATGCACTGGTTTTCCCTCTTACGGGTTCAGGAACATCATTCACACATAGCTGATGTCAACTCAGTGTACTCCAGTTTTACAGCCGGGACAGTTGGTAATATGCGATACTGATTTATTTTTTTGCTCGCAGTTTTCAGCTTTAAATATTGCAATTTATACATCCAGAACTGCTTCCCTAAAAAAAAGTTAGGAAAACAAAGTATTTTGATAATTCCAGGTTCAAGGATAATAGGGGAGGACATAATAATAATAATAATAATAATAATAATAATAATAATAAAAGTAAACAGTCAAAAAAAAAAAACCCATACCAGCGCATTTTGGTATAATCCTTTTAAAAATTGGATTGTGTAATATCCACGTGGCTGCCATTTTCACTGCCAGCGCTGCTCAATGCAGGAGAGAGCCAAACAGTGCCAAAAACCCCAGCATATTTAATCACATTCTAATTATCAGCATTAACCTTATTTGTAAAGTGCTGGATTTGAAACTTTGTTGTAGACAGCCAAATACCCAAAGAGACGTTTAGACTATTTTCAACGGAAATTGTTTGGTAGCAACCCTATTAGAGTCAGTGCAGCATTGAATATATACTTGTATACTTGACTTTATTTCACATTAATGCACTCTCCATTTACGTGTGCAGAAAGCAAATGTGCCTGTGCAAGCTGACGGCTCGTGAAATGCGTGAGAAGGGGGCGGGGCCTCCAAGCAGCATCATTTATTATCAAAGAGATCAAAACCCCTGAGCACATCAATCCAGATCCACACGTCGATTAGCTCGTCTCACGTTTTATCGGGACTGTTCTTTCGGCATATTTCTGAGTGAAAACGCTTACCTGCGTACAACGTTAAATTGCAGAGCTCCTACCCAAAATGCATAAGGGTTGGCGTTCTGGTAATATAATATAACCAGAACCAACATCACTGGATATCAGGGCAATGTCATGTCATGTAGGGATGATACACCCATTATACTGCACAACCCTGAAATATTCATGATGGATGGATGTACAGATGGATGAAAGGATAAGGCAAAAGAGAAGACGTTAAAGAGAAATGGGCTACAGCGAGCTGTGGAATGGGTAGAACTGTAATGCTATTTATATTCCATTGTTGTGTCAAGACATAAGGATGGGAGAGGCACACTGAAGGAGAAGGAGGGGATTTAAATCCCAGGACGTCTGTATGACCTCCATTGAATTGAGGATCAACATTAGGAGGAGAACGTGAAATGTTAAAAGAGGATTTTTTTTGTTTGTTTGTTTGTTTGTTTGTTTGTTTTTGGCACTATAATTAATAACAGATGTTACGACTCTCAAAGCTTATTTACGCGTCCAAAGTGATTAGCGATTTTCTTAACAAAGGAGTTTTGGCGTTGAAATGCAGAAAGTTTGCCTGCATTACTGTGCGATCCGTGGCTAACGCGCTAACTGCTCCCGCCGCCAACAACTCCTGAACTTTCTCGATTGAAACTAGTTTGTTCCCATGGAGACCCGAGCCTGGGAAACGCTTTCTGAAGAGATAGGAAACAACTTGCAGCACATTATCCCAGTTGAACAATGTTTATATCCGGAGGGAAATAATTAAATTGAATTGTTAATTAAAAGTGTTGGGTTTAAAATCTTCGGAGAGCAATGCTGCCACCTAATCAGCTTGGCTTTTCTGAAGTAAAGGAAGTCATGACGTTCGCTAACTAGCCTTAGCATCCTCAGCAATCATCACACTACTGTAAATAAGTTAAAATTCCTCAATTGAAATCTTTATATTATCACCTAATTCTCCAGCATAGGTTCTCGGTGAACAGCTGTGTATCAACGGATCTGTGATGCCTGGCCAGCGTTTCTGCTTTTTTTCTTATTTTAATGGCGTTATTAGGTATTAGGCGGCTCTGGAAGCAGATCAGAAATGGCCGCTTTCAGCCCCTGGAGGGTGTACGTGTGAAAAATTCCATGTTTCAACTCCATTTATTCAACTAAACTGATTAGGGACCGCCACACAAAACACTTCTGCACAAATCTTTCTACGTGTCCAGCTCTTGTTCGTGGTGTTGAGCTCGCTGTTTTTGTCTAATTTGGCACATCTTTATGCCTCTCAGTCCAATTTTCATGTGTTTCAATAGTCCAATTTTCATGTGTTTTGTACCTCTGAACATTTTTCTGTTTGAGGCAGGTTTATTAGCCTGACTGATTTAATTACGGTGCAGCCATTTTGAAGTTCAACAAAAAGAACCAGTTAAAACAGTAACCATATTGGCCTTGTTCTTAACATTTCAGAGATCGGAGGAAAAAAATCACTGCTCCTCTCTCCATCACTCACAGTCAGCTGAAACGTTCGAGCTCATGATCAGTACCGTGATGAGGGACTTGCAGGAAAAGGAATATGCCTAGTGGACAATACATGACTTTTATCACTTGCCAAGTGTTATTTCGTAGACATATCTGTGTTTAACGCTACGCTAGGCGCGGCTGATAAAAAAACAATCCCGCTTTCTCATGAAAGTAAACTTAAGAGCTTTCTGTCTGCATTGTTTTCTTCCTACAGAAACCAGAAAAAAGAGAAACAACAGAATAACGTGAAGGAAGAATTGGTTGGAGCTAATAAAACCGATTCGTCTTTGGCCGTCTCTCAGCCCCGTTTTTACTCACACTACAAAATTCGATGCTGAGAATATCAAACACGCTTGAAAAACTCAGAGAAGAAGCCATCTTTCGTTCTGTCCCTGGAATGCGCTCATCTTTGTTTGCCTCTTATGTTGCTTAGCAACCAGCGCTTTCTGTATACAGACTATACACGCGTGGCAGAAGACTTGTTTGCTGGCGATGTTATTATTAAGACATGTAATTGTTAATTTACTACAGATCCACTACTAGGATCTGTTTTATTTAATTACAAAACAAATTTTATTCATTCGTCGTTATTCAAATACATCATTTTAAATAAAAATTCATCGAGCAGCTCTGGGAGAAAAATGCTTGTGTAAAATCGAAATATGCTAGGTGAATATCCTGTTTATTTGCTTTTTATTACATTTTTGTTAATAGAATTATAATCAGACTAATGATATCTATTTGGTCACTGATGAAATAACAGCAGTTCTTGGTGGCGGACTGAGACCTTTACACCTTACTGTATTAAATGCCTGTGTGCTTGTGTCTGATGCTGTCTGTATGCCACAGTCTTCAAAAGCAACCTTTATTTCCTATGTCTAAAACATCCTCTTTAATATTACAGACATGCTCGTTCCAGCCATCCTCGGTAACACCACCCTTAAGGACTCAAAGCTGTACATATAACTTAGCCCTGTTTGAACTCGCTAATCGTTATTTCTCTGCCCTGCCGTAGCGCACGAAACTGCTTTTTTTTTTTTTTTTTTTTTTTTTTTTTTTTTTTTTTTTTTGCTTTGCTCTCTTTTTCGGTTTTTCTTATGTAGTTTAGCGTGCCATTAACTTTCCAATCTGTTGTTTGTTTTTCTCCTTTAATGTGTTTTTTGAACAAAGGGAGTGAAAACAAACAGGGAGAAAGCAGTGTGATGGAGCGCTGCTGTACAGCAAAGCCCAGACAAGCCCAGACGCTCCCTCAGAACTCCCCTCTCTCTCTCTCTCTCTCTCTCTCTCTCTCTCGCTCTCTCTCTCTGTCTTCCAGAGGGTCTAATTTTGATGATAGGTAATACTAACAGAAAACAGTTTCTCGCTTGGCCACTGGCCCGGAGTCCTAGCCTCTAAGGCATAATCAACACCTTACCTTACTTTTCGTTCTCTACTCTATTCTAACTCGGCTCTACCCCCTCTCTCTGTCTCTCTCTCTCTTTCTCGCTCTTTGCTGTTGCCGCTCAGTTTCTCCTCAGTTTCCCTGTGGATTTGGTTTCTGCATTTATCTCTCTCTCTCTCACACACACACACACACACACACACACACACACACACACACACACACACACACAGTAAGAGCCAGGTGGTAGGGCGGAGACAGGAGAGGCACGAGCAGTAGATGCTTCTCATCCGCTGCTTTCAAAGAGTGAAGCTGCTGCCTTATTATTTTAGCCTCCATTGGCAGGTAAGGAGAGAGAAGGGAATGCGGAAAAGAGGGGGAGGAATCAAGGAGATGAGTGCAGAAAGGAGGAAAGATGTTTTATTGACACAAGGTCATTAAATTCCTGATGACAGACAGATGCTCGTGGTACAGGAAAAAAAATAAAAATAAAAACACACCATACTGTGCCTTTTTAATGCCTTTTTTTTCCCCCTCAAACTAATAATGAATTCAGTTAAATGAAATTGCAGATTCGGGACCGAAAATAGTACAAAAAATATATTAATTCTATAATATATTCTATAATACATTAATTGAACTATAATAGTTCCTTATAGCATGTAGCTGCTGTCTAGATAAAGGGAAAAAAACCTGTCATCCGCCGCATCGACTGAATCAGAGAATCAGAAACCACCACCAACGAACAGAGCCGAGAGAGAGCAAAGGCATGAGCGAGCTTCCTTTGGGGCAGAACAGGTGCAGTAAGTCTAAGGAGAAACACGTTAGGAGCTGTGGCTTTTGTCATGATATACAGCTCAACTTCTGGTTAACCGAGTTACACACCGGAGACAACATTTGCTACTAATTCAAGAATATTTGTGTGAGATAGAGTCTCTGACTTCCTGTTTCAGGAGCACATTTTTTGTGACAAATATCAAACAAGGCAGATCCGGCTTTATTTTGTGGTGGCAAATGGTTTCATTTATTTTGCTTCGCCTAATTTTTCTTCAACAACAAATGCAATATTCAAGCAAAGTCTTGAGGTGCTGTAAAATGCACTTGTTCTGCAGCTCAAGGGTACGGGTCGAACGCAGCTCAACGTCAGATCGGGTACAACCTGGAAAAGGGGAAGGAAAGAAATTGTCAGTGATGGGAGATTTAAGATTTATGGAGTTTGCAGATTCATTCAGCCAGCTTTAAGTATTTTCCGCCCCGAGAAAGCGCTTATCAGTCAGTGGGAGTTATGAGCGTGATGATGAAAGCAGGGAATAAACGTATAATTGGTCAATAAATAAAAAACTTTGTGAATGGAACGACAGACTTCGCCTTCATTAGTGAAAAATATTGTCAGCCGTCACTATTGAACAGTGCATACTCACGATTAGAACAGTCTCCGTTTGTTTTTCGAGAGCTTTCTGAGGCGTCAGTATTGATTTACTGCTTTAATGCTTGCGATAATAGGCAATACTGTGAATCTATATTTTGGCACAAATCATCTCGTAAACTCTGAATGTACTAATCTCAGGATTTCGTAGCTAAGTGAACGGATATTCTAAGAGTGTACTTATTTTGACAACAACGAACAAACAAACAACATGACTAATCATGACACACACCTATCCTGCCCAGTCACAACAGAATATTAATAAGCGCCGTCACTTTATTCGCTCCTTACCTGAATCCTGGAAGTCTTGCTTGTACAGTGAGTTTTTCTTTTGCTGTAAAGCCACAAGATACGTGGAGAATCTTTCTTCCCCTTTCAGTTAGAAGGTTTACTAGGATATGAGCCTACTAACTTTGCCCTCTTACTTATTCTCTCTGTCTCATATTGTGTATTGGAGATTTATGCATGGATTTCTGCAGCCTGTTCTTTTCTTTTCTTTTTTTTCTTCAGTTTTATTGACGTAAGGCATACCTGTCCTTTCAACACATGAGGGAAACGGCATGTCACATTTAATGGGATGCGCTGAAAAGCAGCGTTTCTTTTCTTTTCTTTTCTTTTTTTTTTTCGGGGGTCATTGATTCAGACAGACCTCTGCTTGGTTCATTTAGTGTATCTTGTTTTTATTTTTGGTTTTCCATTACGTCGAAAGGAGAAGTCAACACCGCTTAAGGTCAGGAAGGGAGTTTATTATTGTAGGAGACAGATTCTCGAAACAGGTCAGAACTGTTATGTCTTCTGTTAAAAAAAAATACGTACAAAAATAAATATACCATGAGGAAGAATTATACAGATACTGCTTAAATTTGAATTAGAGAGCTCGGGATAGTGGCGTAGAGTTGTACGCTGTGCACTCTTAATAATAGGGAAATAACATTTGCTGTGTCTAAGCAAATCACAGAAGCTTAGCTTCTCATTAAGTCTATTCAAGTAGATAATACATACTATAAAAGAGAAAAGTTTCAACACAAATCCCTGTAATCTCACTTCTGCATCACTTTCCCCTTCTTCTTCTTCTTCTCTGTGTTTTTTAACAGAGCCAGTGCAACACATGTTGCTGTTGTTTTGCTTGTTTCCCCCCTGGTGATGTGCAGCTGAGAAAATAGACACTAGATTAATAAGTGACAGTGGACATAAATTTGCCCCTCACTCAAACGTGTTAAGGTGAGGAACGGTTAATAGAGTATCCAGAGGTGGACTGGAGGAGAGGACGTGGTGGAACTGGAGCTGAATGACCGGCTCAAAGATCAAGATGCACGTGTGTATGTGTGTGTATAGCCAGTGCCCCAAATCCAAAAGTTTGAGGCCACATTGAAGATCTGGGATTCATTATTTTTTTCTTGGGAATAAACCTGGGAATTAATAGAAAAAATTCTAAAACAAAAAAATGAAACGTGTAACATCTCGACTGTTCAGTATTCAAGACACTATGTAAATTTAAGCCTGTCTGTGATATTGACCACGTTAACTCCTTCGTTTGAAAGGTCAGATTTTTTATCCGCAAGTTTTGTCCCTTATCACTTAGATGACACGCCGATGGATTTGATTTGATCAAAAATGGATCATCAGGTTTCGCACAAGCTTGTGGCGTCTGTGTCAGCTCAAGTGCAGACTATCGTTAAAGCAAAAAGAGGACATATCAAATACTAAGAAATGCCAAACCGAAGCATTTTCACTCGTGATCTCAGAGTCGAGTTGTCTCCGTGGGCCCCGCCGTATTTCTTTCTGTATAGCCTTAGTCTTGACATTGAGGACGAGCCAAGAGGGACTTTAAATGATCTAAAATAGGAGATAAAATAGGCGTTTAAATGAAGACGTGGTCCTGCTAAACACCTGGTGTGCTAAACAGGTTGGCACTGCAGGGAAAATCTGCGCCAAGTGTAACCTTTCACCTGTCCACTTCAATACCCGTCCACTTTAACACTGACACTACTGAGAATGATGGCATGCTGAAGAGTGGCGCCAAGCGAGCAGCTCCTGCCAGCCTGGCATCGGATAACCAGCAGCGTCTTTCAGTGTGTGTGTGTGTGTGTGTGTGTGTGTGTGTGTGTGTGTGTGTGTGTGTGTGTGTGGAGTCATGTTTTACATATATGTTCTAGGGGAGGTATTTATAGTGTAGTTTTTGAGTGGGTTGTGATGTCGTTTTGTGTGTATGTGTGTGAGAGAGAGTGTGTTTTCCGTGTTACTGAATGATGCATGCTATGCGCACGTGTGTGTGTGAGACCCCGGTGTGTTAGACCTTTCCGCCTTTGAGCCGTGGGATTTTTATTGGACCATTAAAGTCTCACGCTACATGGAAAACCCGGCGTACTATAACATAGCGCAGAACTCCATGTGCTCCCACACACTCGCTTCCAACATGCTCACCCAGGTGTAGACGAAAGAGTGGTGGGAAGACACGTGAGGCCTAATTTACCCCAGCGCCTAGAATACAGAAATTCAAACAAGAGGCAGATATAAGGTGAAACATTTACACACAACTAGGCTTCATGATTGCATAGGAGCTGCTCGAGGTAGGAGCAGAGCTTATAAGGACCTTCAGAAGGGATCTAGGACCTTGGGGACCTTTTTAAATGTATGTTCGACCTTTTTTTTTCTACAAGAGATTTGCCTTTGCCCTTTATTTATACATCGTGCAATGTTCATCATGGGGTATTGCTCGTCTTTTAGTCACTTCCACACTGTACCCTGTCCTCGATGACAATTTAAAATGACATCCGACGGCGCTGTGGCGCTTTAAACCGAGGGTAGCTTGTCTAAAAAGTGTCCATGCTGATGAAAATCTAAAGCGTGTAAGAGTCTCGTGATATCCGGGGTTCGTGTAGATCTTTTTCTTTCGCTTCTTTATAGACGTGAAAAGTGTAAAAGACCGATGCACATTTTTAACCAGTGCTTTTTTTATTCTTCTTTGTGTATCAAGGTTGAGTATTTTATATCAGCAACTGTTTTGTCTCATTGCGTGGAATTCTGAATGACTCTGAGTCTCTCGTAATGTGTGTGTATGTGTGTGCGCATGTGTGTGTATGTGTGGTTGGGGAGGGTGGGGTTCGAATACGAACAGTGAGAGAACGGTGAGAAACAGAGAGAGCGAGAGGTGGGGTGGATGGAGCTGTTATATCCGCCACCCCACCACCCCACCCACTCCCTCTCTCTCACTCCTGTGTGTGTGTGTGCGTGTGTGTGTGTGTGTGTGTGTGTGTGTGTGTGTGTTGGCATTCCTGTGCTCTGGTGCTCGGCATAAGATGAAGCACCTGTGTCTGTGAAACAGGTCAGCAGTCAGTTTAGTCCTCCTGCCCAGCCCAGCTGCAGCAGCCTTATTTATAGCAAGGTGTGTGTGTGTGTGTGTGTGTGTGTGTGTGTGTGTGTGTGCTGTTAAAAAAGAAACATGACTGCAGCAAGGAAGAGAACTGGTTAACTTCTAGTTAAGACAGAGAGAAACAGAGTGAAATAAAAAGAACGAGTGGGAGAGAGCGAAAGAGAGAAGGGAAGAGGAACCATAGAGAGCAGACACCAGTTGCTGTGCTCACTGGTGCAGCCCAACGTACCTTCCCTTTGGTGTCTGGTGCACTCCCCGTTTCTCCTCACTCCTGCCCCCACCCCGATTCATCTGCTCTCCATCATTCAGTCATGTGTGAGCTCACTCAGTATGCAGGGTCAAGGTTAAGACTTCAGCTTGCTGGATGTGTTTTCATCTTTTCCCAGCGTCCCTGTTCTGGGCTGAATTTCCCCAGCTATAAGACTGATCAATATTTAATTGGCTCTAAAACAAATTAGCGTTTTTTTTTTTTTGTTGTTTTTTTCCCCTCCGTCCATCTGTTTTTATATGAACTTTGTCTCTGTGCATAAGGAAAAAAATAAACAGGAAAAAAAAAAATCCCTAAAGTGCTTTTGCGTTTGGCTGTGATGTAAAAGTTTATATGGGCATAAGGAGAAGGTGTGATATGGCGTGCCAGAAAAAAAAAGGATTTTGCTAATAAATAATGACAGACTGAGCATGTTCCAGTCTCTCCATCCCTGTGTTACTGACTGGTTCACTTTTCATCATGTTTACGAAGCTCGAACGTATATTTGAGTCACCCACGCATTAATTCGCATCCATTTTTTTTTTTGTGGCGTGTTTAATAAATGTCCATTTTACTAAGGATTTTTTCTTCATTTTGAGCTTGCTTATTAGATATGCCTTAGAAAGCATTCAGAATTGCAGCTTGTGTTTTTTCAGATTTTAAAAAAGAACCTGAAAAATTGAAACGTGCAGATCCGGTGTGAATCGGGTCAAACGTTAGGAGGATGAGACGCTTTCAGAGCCGTTGAGCCAATCAAAGTCGTTTTGTGAGGAGACTTGGAATAGAGTCAAAAACGAAATATATGAATTAAAATAAGGTTTCTAAACACGTTATGTTCTAGTGAAATCCTAAATTCTTATTAAGCAGCTAATGTGGCTGTTATACGCTAACAGTCGCCAGCAAGCTAACGCTAGCATAGCCTAACTAGCTAGAATGTTAAATAGATACACTGGGTATCATGACTGTACAAGACTAGCTGTTTTAGTGGAAAAAAGTTTTATTTGTTTCACTCCTCACCCAAAGCATCTTCTTTTCCCTGATGCTTCACGGTTGTCCAAATGTACATAAAATTAGCATTTTTCAGTTTCGCTACTTAGGGTTGTGAGTATTTACATCTCAAATCCGCAACCCATAATTTAGATTTTTTTTACCGTGATATATTCATATACTTTTGTCA
Source organism: Parauchenoglanis punctatus (assembly GCA_030068025.1). Classification (NCBI taxonomy): domain Eukaryota; kingdom Metazoa; phylum Chordata; class Actinopteri; order Siluriformes; family Auchenoglanididae; genus Parauchenoglanis; species Parauchenoglanis punctatus. Next base: position 16,664,287 of record JAQQZU010000011.1, read on the forward strand.
CCTTCCAAGCGCCATACCTGTGGCTTCTCGTGAGATCTTTTGAAACTCAGCCTTCTTTTGTAAAACCTTTCATTCATTTTATACTGATGAGGGATTACCTGGTTCTAGCATTATGCATCTCTCCTCGTTCAAGCAGATGGCAGTCAGGTCCTGTATGACTGTAAGCAACAGCAGCACAGGAGCATTACCAAGATGGCCGCCAAGTGGACTGCCTTTACCGAAAGTACTTTTCATGTGAACTTCTTTAACTCGAGTAAGAAGAGCAGCAGAGAGTTGAGAACGGTCCTGCAACTGTGATGATCCAAGTAGCTGCGGTGCTCATATGGCCATGCACGCACATATCGGAGAACGTTTAAGGAGGTGAGTCACATGCTGCAGCTATTTACAATGCAAGGAGAGCGTGCTAATGAGGTGCGGAATATGCAGCACCTTCTCCTCTGGACTCATCTGCATAATGTTGTGTGTTACGGAGGAGTCACAGAGAGCGTCTCACCTTCTCACTGACGCCAAAAAATCAGTTTACACAAGTATTTACAGAACTGTTCACTTCAGAAGCAGGTGTAGCTGAGGCCGAGCTACACTTTTACTCTCTCCATCGATTGTGTATTGAACAAGAAATTGGCGTGTGTGTGTCATAGTTCCAGTACTGATCAGTGTGAAGAGTTGAAAGGCCATCTCAGCCTGATTGGGCATTGATTTGAGCTTCGTTTTTAGTATTACATAGAGGAAGTTATCTCTGAGTGTAATGACACTTGTCATTGTGTGTGTGTGTGTGGGGGGGGGCATGTTTTTATATCTCGATGGGAACGAATCACGTTTCCCCACAAGGATAGAAATATCTGACAGTTTTAACCTCATGGGGATATTTGTGTCTATGTATGTGAGTGTGTTTGAATGTGAATCAACACATACACACCTCTGTATGTGGTGTGTGTTTTTGCGTGTCCTTATGTTGCTGATTAAATGCCAGTGTATCTCATGCATTTCTTTCTTATCCTCTCTGTGCTCATTCCTTTTCTTTCTCTCTCCATCCTTTGTTTCGTCTATCTCTTCATTTTTTGACTCCACCTCATCTGCATAAAAATACCAGTCCATATTTCTGTTAGACCCCCCCAGCACATATATATATATACACACACACACACACACACACACACACACACGCGCACGCACACATATCATTTCACTGCTGACAAAAAATGCTGAACATCTGTACACATCTGGTCTTAGACACAGCAAAGAAGGCTTGGAGATTGGGGATGGGGCTACTTTTCAGTATTTAAGTGACAAGGAGAGTCTGACATCATGCACACACACACACACACACACACACACACACACACACACACACACACACACACACACACACACACGCCTCTCGCCTCAGTATGCTGTTACAGCAGGAGAGGATCATTTTCTCCATCCCCTTCAAAACTAGCTCTAATCAGATAACAGTGACTGATAAACTATTAACTATTGCAATCTATTGCATTCATTATCTAGCTAATCTGAGATGCACCGGCACCTAAAGCAAGTCCAGTCTCACGGTTATGAGGGGAGAAACTTGGGACAGACATCCCACACCATGCTTCATGAGTCACTCATTTCAATTATCACTTACCACGACTTCTTCACATAAAACTGATAAAAGCACGATTCAGTGAATGACGATGTCGTCTTGTTGCCAGAACTACATCTCTGATTCTCACACTTGCCTGTTGCTTGCTGTTCTGGAGGTATAGATAGATTTATTTCATCTCATTTAACTTTCTTTCAGCACTCACAGCGTTAGCCGTTCTAATAAGATTCGTACAGCAGATTCATACAATGAGATAAAACCTATAAAGTGGCTCCTTGTGATTATTAGGCTAAGTATGGCCCATTCCATTCATTTGTCAAGGATGCTCAGGATCAATTTGTTTGTTCTCAAAGTATAAACTATAATGATTTTTTATCTTTTTTATGATTTATTTCATGCAATGGACTTTTGTTCTTATGAGCTCTGGACAATGCTTGGAGCTGATGCTCCTGTTACCGTTTCACACATGTAGCGCACAACAGGAGCTTGTCCTTGTCGCGCACGTTCTCACCTACAGGAAATACTCTGTGTGGTTTAGACGAGGGGTGGCGCCTGGATAGAGTGCGCAGGAGACAGGACGTGACGCAAAATGTGTTGCGGAAATCGACCCTTACCGACAGAAGTTCCTGCACCGGTGTCTCTCCAGTTAGACATCTTCTTGTATATGACCTTTCTTTGTCACACGTGGATGTTTGTATTGTCCCAGTTTTGCGCCAGTCGCATGATAGAATCGTCATCAACACGCCCAGCCACTCACTATGAATTCAGTGCCCTGCTCTGTTCACACATGGACTCTATCATACATTACACAGACTTCATACCAGGGAGCTGCCAGGGTAAAGCAGGGCTCCAGATGGCGACTAGATTTTTTATTTTGCGACTAGTTTTCTAATTCCAGTTGCCAATGGCTACTGCCCCTCACAATCCAAGAAAAAGTTTAATAAAAACTAAAAAGGCAAGAAAAGTGACCGCTTTTAATTCTGTGCAGACGCTCTCAACTCATGTCTGCCTTTCCTGCTACAATATCCCATGATTACCGCGTGGATCGATCGACTGAAGCATTTTGGGTTGTATTTGAATTGCATGTAATATTTTGTCACAAGTTTTTTTCAAATCGTTGTGTTGGAAACTCTTTCTGCTATCTGGCAACCAATTGAAGAGTGTGATCTTAAATAGAAGAAAAATAACATGAACTATATGAGGAACATCGTGTTTTTACATCTGTTATTTTATACAATAAACAGTTTAATCCATGTGGTGATTTCTCGTTTTGTTTTTACTTTCACTGCTTTTACTTGAAGTGGCTAAAAAAAAGAAGTCAGACTTTTTCTCAAGGCCTGCTCATCCAAACCCTGCCTTGTCTCCATCCAAACGAAAAGAAACTGATTCAGTCAGTGGGTCTTCTGAGGTACAGTCACCGATTATATACGATTGTTAACAACAAATGATAACGCAGTGCCGTTAACAGACAGCTTGGTTACAGGAGTTCGCTTGGTTAAAGTATGACACGGGTAAATGTACTACAGCTTCTGTGCACAAGCAGGATAAGAAAATGCTGGTACAGATGGCAGAATTCATACGATGAGAGTTCCTGGTGATAGTTGAATTCAGTACACTGGCTGGCGTAGTGATGCTGCCATTGTAATGGCTGGTCACAGTGACTGGGAACTTGAGTAATTAAGTTCTATACTATTTGTACATTCTTAGCAAAATGGTAAACATTTGTGGCGTTCATTTCATATTTATAGTGTTATTTATTCTCTAGTCGTATTATTACGTGTAAAACACATTTTCAGTGTTCATATTTCTAGTGTTGTTTATTCATGTTATTATGTATAAGACAATGCAGAAGTGACTCTGGACGTGAAGTATTACTTGTCAGTGAACATTTTCAGGCTTCATGTTTCTGTGCCATTTATTCTTCTGTTATTAAGTACAAGATGAAGAAGAAGACAGTGATAGGTAGATCAGATAGCTCAGATATGAGAAGGAAAAGGCAGTGTGAGACAAAATTTGCCTTTTAACTATTTTTTATTTATTTCACATTTGGCATGTGATGGAGATTATGACTCCTAAAAAAAACATTTGTCTCCTAAATTTATATATATATATATTTTTTTTTTTCCTTCTTTTTTTTTTCTTTCTTTCTTTTTTTTTTTCCTTTTTTTTTCTTTTCTGGAGCCTTGGAAAGTCCGTTTAATGTCTGGTCCATATATATATATATATATATATATATATATATATATATATTTTTTTTTTTTTTATTATTTTATTTTTTATTTTTTTCCACAATGAGCAAGCCTATGGTGACAGAGATGACAAGAGGAAGAAACAAGAAGAAGAAAGAGATTCAAAAGAGAACCCATCCTCATTTTGTTTGCAGCGGATAGTGCGATTAAAACTAACATACTTCCTGTTACAGGGTCATGATTTGGTTGCAAGACTGTTCGTGGTAATGTGAGTCCTCTGCCATTGTAGCAGAACCGCTCATGTCAACAGCAGTCCAACGCAATCTTCACAGTTCTAGGTGCATGTTGAGGCAGTTCATATGGTGCCATCTTCAACAGGAGTAAGTGGTTTCCAAGTGATGACTCCAACCACAAGTAGGACATCAGGCAGGTCCGGAAAGCAGAAGGGGTAAGGATCACTGGAATCTCAGGAGTATTCATGTGCCGCTTGACAGACAGAGAGCGAGACAGAGAGGGAGAGAAAAGAGAAAAAGCAGATTGTTAGGCATGCTCACGGTCACTTAACGGTTAAGGAACAGAGTATATCGGGTGCTGAGTGCAAGCAGGAAGTCCGGCAAGGCTAGCTATGAGAGCATAACTAAAAGGGAGAACCAGAAGGTAACACAGACATGAGGCACGCTGGGACATAAAGCGGCCAGCCACTTCACCGTCAACAAACCTGAGTGAACGTGTGAGAGTGGGTGCCGACAGCATCCAAACATCCCAGTTTACCAAAACATTCTATGCCTGAGAACCCCCCAGATCTGCTCCTTTACCTAGAAGTAGGCTATTAACAAAAGGCTTGGCTAAACAAATATGTTTTCAGCCTAGATTTAAACACTGAGTCTGTGTCCGAGTCCCGAACACTAATTGGAAGGCTGTTCCATAACAGATAGATATTGGCCTATGGTTGGACAACTGACTAGGGTTGAGATCAGTTTTTTTTAATCAGGGGTTTGATAGCTGCTAATTTAAAGGATTTAGGTACATAGCCAATGCTAAGAGAAGCATTGATTATTTTTATAATAGGTTCAATTACTTCTGGTATTATCTGTTTGAGGAAACATGTAGGTAAAGGATCTAATACACGATGATTTTGATGAGGAAATTAGTGAGATTAGTTCAGTCTCTCAAAGGGGTTTAAAATATTCTAGTGGTTTATCTGTTATAATTATATTGTTGTCTATAGAGTTGTTTATCAGATTGTCTGGATTTAAAATCATAGTTTGTATTTTTTGCCTGATACTGTTGATCGTGTCATTGAAGCAATTCATGAAGTCTTTGCTACTGCATATTGATGGTATGGATGCATGATAATGTGGTGGTCTTATTCCTAGTTAATTTTGCTGCAGTATTAAATAAGGATCTAGGATTATTTTTGTTATCTTGTATTAGAGTGGAAAAATATATTGACCAAGCAGCACTAAGAGCTTTCCTATAGCTCAGGACGTGCTGCTTCCATGCCAATTTGAATACTATCAATTTAGTTTGACGCCACCTACAAATTTAATTTTATTTGTACAGCGCTTTTAACAACAGACATTGTCACAAAGCAGCTTCACAGAAGTGTATAGATTCTGAATATAAACTTATGAATCTATAAATCTATCTATCTATCTATCTATATACAGTATGTATGTATATATATATATATATATATGCAGCGGATAGTGCAATTACAACTAACACATTTCTGTACTAGGGTCAAGATTTGAGTGCGAGACAATTCCTGGTAATTTAAGTCCTATGCCATTGTAGCAGAACCGCACATGTCAACAGCAGTTCAACGCCATCTTCACAGTTCTAGGTGTATGTTAAGGCAGTTCATACAGTGCCATCCTCAACAGGAGCAAGTGGTTTCCAATGATGACTTGAATGTCTGTATATGTAAACTTCTGGCTGCAAGAGTATATAAGTATGAAAAACTAGATCATAAAATATATAATGAATATTTTTAATATTTGGATGTAAATCCTTTACAGTCAATGACTGCCTGAAGTCTGGAACCCATGGACATCACCAAATGCTGAGTTTCCTCCCTCGAGATGTGTGACAGAAGGCTCTGTCCCAGGCCGTGAGTGGCACTTATACCGCCACACCAGCTTGACCAAATAAGATATACAGTGCATTCCACTGCTGCTCCAATTTAACCAGCATAGCACTCTAGCTTTGGGGGTGCACACTAGAAGCAAGCAGCAGGCTACCTAGTTACACACACACACACACACCCCTCAAATTCAAAATTCACTATCCTACAGTTTAACTGTTTTACTGTTTGTTGGTTGTCGTGTCTCTAGCATTGATAATAAGGGTACAAATCATATACTTTACTCATACGTAACCAGGGTTGGAAGGGTTACCTTAAAAATGTTCCCTGATACAATTAATAATTAATTGTTAAAAAATGTAGTCAGTAACCTAATTCAAGTATCACAAAATTAAAGTAATGTAACTGATTACTTTTTGTTACTTTTGGATTTCCAAATGATTACTTTTTGATTACTTTTGGAATATGTGAATGATGACAGTATTTTCACATCTGGAAGGTAGAACTTGCACTGTACTGTGATGTTTTCCCCATTTTCTGCTTTAAAGACAAAATAATGGTGAAATTTCCACCCAGTGAATGCATTCTTTTCAACGGGGGCCATGGTAGTGACTTGGCAACTGTAAGATTTGCTCTGATTTCACTCAAGACCAGAGTGGTGATGTGAGACTTGAAGTGTTGTAATGTGTACACATGTTCATGGTAGTATATTGTTCTTTTTTTTTTTTAAATGGTGTCTATTTACTAGCGATTTTTCTTATAATTGATTAATTGACTGAAAATCAATTATTTTTCCCTGATTAATCAATTAGTTTTATTTTTTTATGTATTATACTGTTAATGTAATTTTTTGTATTTTACATTTTTGTATTTTTGTAATGTATTATAAATAAATAAAAGATATATTTTTAAAAAATATCAATTTAATCAGCAGTACTACAGAACATTCTTAACTAGACTTAATTAAATAGCAGTTCACTAATTACAATATTATACTATACTGTGTCATATACATATAGTGGCAGTGTATCATGGCCCAGGCAAGCCTCTTTGTGTTATTCTGACATCTTAGCAATGACTTTCTTGCTGCAACTCATCCTGTGAAACCTGCAGCTCGAAGTCTTCTCTTCACAGTTAAAACCGAGACTTGCTTACTACGACCACTATTAAGCTGTGCTTGAAGGTGTTGTCCTGTGAGCCGCCTATCATGCAAACTGTTAACTCTCAGAAACTTGTCCTCTGTTTCAGTTGTTGCCCCAGTTTCCGAGTGCCTTTTGATGGTGACGGAAACTGTACTCACTGACACCTTGACTTTCTTTGCAATTTCTCTGTAGGAAAGACC
>JAQQZU010000011.1:16684511-16700455 GCA_030068025.1 Parauchenoglanis punctatus
GTAATGGGATCATGGGAGAGTGGCCTCCCAGCCTCTGCATCGCTCTCTCTCTCTCTCTCTCTCTCTCTCTCTCTCTCTCGCTCTCCTACAGTCCGGTCTTCACTCTGGTCATTTAGAGCAGCATTAACTCATTAATTTCACTCCCAATCACCTCAGTGCTGCTGAGACTGAGTTTACACTGCTGAGGCACACACAGGGATTTATGATGTGTGTGTGTGTGTGTGTGTGTGTGTGTGTGTGTGTGTGTGTGTGTGTGTGTGTGTGTGTGTGTGTGAGAGAGAACTTATAAGAGCCAGTGGGTTCTAGACTGTAGGAGCTATGGGATTAGTATAATGTGTATGTGCATGTATGTTTGTAAATGCTTGTGTGTTCATGTTTGTGTGGGTTTACAGATCCAGGATTCCTAAATAAGTGTGTGTGTGTGTGTGTGTGTGTGTGTGTGTGTGCGTGCGTGTGTGTGTGTGTGTGTGTGAGGAATAGGCCAAGCAGGTGCAGGTGAGCGAACACAGTGCTTCTTTACTGTCACTGTCCTGGCCACAAAGCACATGCAAGTTTTGGACTTGTAAGCAAGTTTGCTAGGAACTCTCCTTTTTTTTGTGTTTGTGATTTTTGTTGTTTCTCTTCAGCACTTTTCACACAGCACCAGTTCAGTAGTGTTAATTCAGCAGAGGTTTTCTCCACTGGATGCAAGATTTTTCTGCAAATCTTTGAAGTTCGGGCGAGTTTTGCTGACCTTTTGTGATTTGCTGATAATTTATTAGCTCAGTTTTAAATGATGCACAGTACAAAGTGAGCAGATAAAAAATATTATTGATGAGGGGGCTTTTTGGTTTGTTTGTTTGTTTTTGTTTTGGTTTGCAAGTTCTTGAATTTAGCCGATGAGCGTCCTGGATCTTTTGCATAATGTGTCATGTGCTGCTGTTATGCTGAAGGTTCTCAGATGATGTATGTAATCTTAGCTAAGTGTCTGAATGGCATCGCAGCACCGAGATCACCATTTTCACTTTCTCCCAGTTAAGATGATATGAACTACATGATGCCTTTAGGTAAACCAGGCTCTGATTTTGTTGTGGTTATTTTTCATGCAATGAAATCATTCAGTGAGCCTTTGTGCCCTGTGAATAGAGTCATCCTGGAAGAGAATCCCTTCAGGATAGATATGTTTTATCACAGGATGAAGGTGATCGGACTGAAGAACTAATTTGCTTCCCTCTGAGGAGACAGGTGACCCGAACAATGGTCATCTGAAGCAGTTATTGATATATAATATCTACTGGTTTCCTCAGCCTTAACATTTCCTGTGTATGCAGGAACAGAGTATGCATCACACACACACACACACACACACACACACACACACAGACACACACACAGACACAGATGGCATTTGATGGGCAGGGTTGAGGGTCCTGAAGGCATGTGACCCCTCCTCACTCCAATCTTCACCTTCGCCATTCTAATTAACACACTCCTTCATTTCTGAAGCCACCCCCCGACGCCGGGTCTGATGCGTCCTACTCCTCGGAGGCTCTATCCCCCCCGCAGGCTAGTTGCCCCACTGTGGGAGAGAGGTGAGGGTGCAATAAACGAGCAGAGTGGAGAGATGAGGGATGAAGAAATAGAGAGCGAGAGAGAAAAGGAGAGAGGCATGAGGCACTAAGGTGAGCATTTCTTGGCATGAATCCCAAAGCTGAGAATCTCAGCTGGGGAACGTCAGGTGTAAATTGACCATTAACTCCATAGACACAAGTTCTTAATTAAAAACAAATAAATAAATAAATAAAAGAAAGTTTCACAGTATTTAAAAAACTAATCACTGCAGTAATTTTTTTGCTGTTATATAAGTTGTTGATTTTGATTTTGATTTTTTAATTATGGTGTGTGTGTGTGTGTGTGTGTCTGTCTGTCTGTCTGTCTGTCTGTCTGTGTTGGGGGTTTCAAAATACAGATTATAATGCAGTTCAGTCTTTCACTAAATGTGTTAATTTGTCTTTTTGGTTTATTTCTTTCATAGTCATACAAGCCACCGTTTTTGGTCAGTCATCATTCTGGCATTAATGAGGATAAATGATTAAGCCGGCCACCCTGCGATCTTGTAATTTATTCATATTTAAATATTTCTATTTGCTAAATAGTTTTTGTTTCATTGTAGACTTTTTTCTTTTTCTTTTTATCGTGATACCATGATAAGTTTTTAAGTTACATTTACATATTTTGGAAGTTTTTCCACCTCTAATGCCTGTGCATCTTGGTGTCTGGACCACACAAACACACACACACACACACATACACACACACACGCGTGCAGATTGGAATTGTCGAAGCATCCTGGCTTTCCATTGGAGTGTGATAGGTCCTTTGGCTTGGGGCACGCCCCCAAGCCTTTAGCTAGACTGAACACACACACATACACATATATTGCTTCATAATGAATCTCTATTTAAATCATGTATTGTATCATTATGTGATGCTAGTTATCTTGTGATTTTATTATTATTATAGTTGATGTTTATTTAAATGCCTTTTTTGTTTTAATTAATCATGTTTAATTTTTTTTCCCCACAACGGACAAATAAGTATCAGAGAGATTTCACATGCTGTCATATAAGACAAATGAAAAATCCACCAGTAGAGCTGAGGAATAAAAAGAGTTGTGTGAGTCACAGGGGAATCTTAGCAGAGCTACTGGATACACAGAGATAGTGAGAAAGAGGGAGAGAGACAGAGAGAGATGGCTGAAACAGACGATAAAAGCAGGGAGAGAGAGGGAGAGGGCTTGGTGAGAAGGCGACTGATGGATATGTTTATGTGTGTGTGTGTGAAGGAGAAAGAAAAGCTTAGAAGGAATACTTGTAAGGGAGACAGCAACTGGGAGAAATGTGAAGTGGATTGGCATCTTGTTGAGGAAGAGTAAGACAGCAAGCTTGCGTGTGTGTGAAAGAGAGAGCGAGAGAAAGAATGAGAGAGATGAAGATGTCAGGCCTAGCTCAGGGCTGCAGATGAGTCCTTTCGACAGCATGTAGGACCAAGTGCGTGTGTGTGTGTGTGTGTGAGAGCGAGAGAGAGAGAGAGAGAGAGAGCTTGTGTGTGTGTGTGCAGATGAGCCCTCGTGGGAGCAGGGCCGGGTTGCTCATGTAGGACCACGCTCTCTCTCTCGCGCTCTCTCTCTCTCGCTCTCTCTGTGTGTGTGTGTGTGTGTGTGTGTGTGTGACAGACTGTGAAATGGCGCGTTGTTGCGCGGCTGTGCTGCACCTGGGCCCTTCAGCTCTGATTGATTGGTTTGGTCATGTGTAATGGGCCCATCTGCCTACTCCTGTTTTTCTTTTTTACTCATAAACACTGTTCCCAGCGGCTGAAGGCGGATCAACTGGATTTTGTTTTTTTTGTTTTTTTTCTCCATTCTTTATATTTAAAAAAAAGAGAGCACCAAGAGTTTGATTATTTTTAGAAAGGGGGAAAATGAATGCAAGTAAAACGCACCTTAATTCTCTCTCATCGTAGGTCTTAAGGTGTGCACAAGTATGTGTGTGTTCTCTCTCTCCTCCTGTTCAGGTGTCCTCGCTCCATCTCCCATTCTTTTTAACGATCACGAAAAAAAGCTTTGTGAGGGCTTTGGCACAAATCTCCATTATGACTTTTAATGCAGCCAGGAGTTTCCTGTAACGGAGCCAAAACTTAATTAAAGCTGCTGACATCATGCTGGAGTAATTAAGCATGGCATTAATTAAGCCAGAATAATTCTTTTTTTTCTCATTAATTTAAATTTTTTATTTATTTATTTATTTATTTATTTATATATTTTTTTGCATTTAGGAGTTCTGGGGTTAAAGCTCGATCTGAGTGACGACAATGGAGCAAGTGGGGAAGTGAAAGACAGGAAGCGAATGAGAAGGGAGAGAAAACGAGGAGGAAAGTCCCTGCGGACCAGAAAGAAAAAGGGGGAAAAGTTTACTTTCACCAGCCTCCGTTTTGTACGAGGCTGATCGGATCCATGCATCCTGATGGCTAATTACGCTTCGGAGAGCATCGACAGCTGCATTCATCATCATAAAACGTAATAATTAATGACATTCCGACAAAGAAAAATATGCAAATGAGCACTCATTAGCATTTTCATATTCAGCTCCGATAATGCTTTTGCTGACAAGGTTGTAATTAATGAAAATTCATGTCGCGGTCGGGAGATTGGATCGGCTTCATTCCGCGCACAATTCCCAAACGCTGGCATTATGGAGAACGGGGAGCGCTGCCAACTTTTTCTGGGAAAAAAAGAGAAAGAAAGGGAAAAAAACACCCCTAAAAGCAGCACATGCAAATGAGGAGCTGGCACGATGGAGGGATTTGGGAAGGGAGGAGGGGGGAGTTGAGTGAGTGTATGTTTGGGGGCTGATCTGGTTAACTCTTGCGGGTTTTGTCCCAAACAGCAGCAGTAATTGCCACTATTTTTACTTTTTGTTTTTTTCTTTTAACGCAACTCGTTTCTCTCTCTTTCCTGCTCTTTATATATTCGGCTGCTTTACTTCTCGGAAAGTTAGTCACGTTAAGATGACGTCACGTGTGTTTTGAGGTAGTAGATCTCTTCTGGTCCTCACTCTTCAGTGTGGTTTGAACGTCGTCTTTGTCTCGGCGTTACAGTGTGTCTGTGTGGTAGTTAGTCAGGTAGGTAGCTTGAGGTTTTTCTTAATGAACTGATATAACACACTAATAATGGAGCAGTTAATGAACACACTGCCAGGGCTGCTACAACCTCTTTTGTTTTCCTCCGTGTGTTGATGTGTATATGTGTGTGTGTGTGTGTGTGTGTGTGTGAGGGTTAACGCTGTGAGGAACGTGTGAGCACGTTTGGGAACACACACCTGTGTGTCTGAGGGAACGGAGAATTGCAGCTGATTAGCATCAATCTACAGAGGTGCTGCAGCAGAGCTGAGAGAGAGAGAGAGTGTGTGTGTGTGTGGGTGGGTGGGTGTGTGTGTGGGTGTTGGTGTGTGAGAGTTAGACAGGAGGTGTGACCTATCTCTCTTTGAGGGTTAGAAGCTCTCACAAAGAAACTAAGCGATAAGGTGTCTTTCCATCTGTTTACCGAGGAAGGGGTGTGTGTGCGCGTGTGTATGTGTGTGTGTGTAAAACATGATGACAGTACATGCAGTTTAATGTTAGAGTATGCAGTGCATTATTTAATATGAAACTATGCATATATAAATGTATGTATGCGTTTTTTAATCTGTGGAATTAGCAGCAGATTTGTAGAAGCCACAGTCCTGTATACGTGAACACGCAGTTCCAAGGACAGTACAAAATTGTTGCAAATTATATCAATCTTGATGAAGTTAAAAGAAATTAGCTTAAAAAATGCAGAAGAAAGATACAAATCAAGTATATAGTATTATATCAGTATATATATACCAGTTATATTATACCAGTATTATATCGTGCTACAATTAATATGCAAATCATAATATGCCACTGCACAACATCACCACACCGAATAAACAAAGCATTACGGATATCTCCATTTTCTGTGCGGTATCGATTTTTATATTGCGCAGCTGTTTTCTTCAGGTTGTATTAATTCCAGGCAAGTTTATGTTTATATATAATTTATGACAGCTCAGAACAGCAACAGAATTGCAAATTGAATCCATGGGAAATTAACAGATTTGTTTTGTTTTTTGTTTTGTTTTTTTATTTGTGTGAAAAGGAGCTTTTTATTGTCGTGATAGAGATTTCATTTGTGTAAATCATATTATTTTTTTCCAAAAAAATAATATGCGTAAGTATTATTATGTATATTCATTGACAACTATTTAAGATACAGTCAGCATTCCGACTATGTAGTGCTAAATATTTGGGGGGGGGAGAATACATGTCGAATCAGTAGTTTTTACTAAATAAAAGCACATGCTTGTGTGTCAGCGGTTTCTATTTGCCGAAGGTTTCAAATGCCCCTAAATTCACCCTGTTGCTGGTGACAGGAGTTCTTTTTTTTGCCCGACTAAAAGATTTAAAAGTGAAGGCGATTTGCATCGGGGTGTGACTAATCCGGTCCACGTTCAAATAAAATGTCGTGTAGTGCTGCGTCAGGATCTGTTAATGCAGGAAGAGTCAGGAAATGACTTCACAAGGCCAGGCGCGGCCATTCAATTTCTCTCTCTCTCTCTCTCTCTCTCTCTCTCTCGCACGCGTGCTCGCTCCCTCTCTGTGTGTTGTGAATGAGCTGCATGTTATTAGCGCTTCTTTAAGGCTGATCGAGAGTTCGTCTGAGCCAGAGTTCTGCAGCTTAAGCTACCTCGGCCCTGCCATATTTAATTTAGCGCGCCGCTTGAATGAATCTGAATAAGAAAAGAGTCGGAAGCAAAATACAGCCCAAAAATTTGATGAGCAAGAAAATAAACGAGTTAAAGAGAGGACATATTTTAGGGATGGGATCGTGTGCTATGTTGTAGATGCTGCTGATGTGGTTGCTTTTTACATAATGCTGTTCTGTGTATATGAGGTGTGTGTGTGTGTGCGCGCGCATATGTGTGTGTGCATGTGTGCCAGCCAGATTGGCACCAGGGTGCTGGTGAAAGAGGGGGTTGGGGTAGATTTGCCCTTAATATTCTCATGCCACGCAGAGACACACAAAGATGCGTAAACAAACTTGACGGCTACGTCATTATTATTGCTGCATAATAAGTTTCCTAATGTCATCAGTGGTCAAAACAATTACTCATGTATAATATAATATATAATTTAATATATAATATTGTTCTCTCTACAATCTAAAGGAGCAATTCATTCATTCACTCCCTCGTTCCTCAGTAACAGCATCCCGGTTAGGGGTTCGGGAGCACGAGGCAGGAATGCACCCGGGATGGGGCACCACATCTGCAAGCACACGCTCACTGAATGACACCCGGAGGCAATTTAAATCCAGTATGGTTAGACTGGAGGAAATCAGAGAACCCAGTGGAAACCCACAAAAGACACGAAGAGCACCTGTTCAGGATCCGATCCGGGATCCTCGAGCTTTTCTACTGTCAACAATGCAATTATTTAAAATTCTTCCATAGAAGAGCTTTTTCTTTCTGACGTGACCTTAAAGGAGAAAATGGCAGAGCTTGATTCATGTGTGTGGGTTTTTTAAGGATTGCAATTGAAAAGTTGTATTTCAGTGCTATATTACAGGTCTTGAAACAAAAGAGGAAAGAGAGAGTGAGTGTGTGTGTGCGTGTGTGTGTGTGTGTGTGTGTGTGTGTGTGTGTGTGTGTGTGATCATGCCCCTTCTGCAGCTTGGCACAGAAAACACTCTCTTGCTGCTCTGGCTTTGTATCCCGATAAATGCGGGTATATGGATTTGTGACAGTTTTGTACCTTGCATGTGTATGTGTGTGGTTATTTGTGAATACTTGTGTGCTGTTTACGCTATTGTTTTGTATTTTGTGTGTGTGTGTGTGTGTGTGTGTGTGTGTGTGTGTGTGTGTGTGTCTGAGAGAATATCTGCAATGTAATACATTATGTTTTAAGTTGATGTAAGTGTGTATACATGAATTAGATGTTTGTGCACATTTTATATACTGCTGTGTTGTGTGTGTGTGTGTGTGTGTGTGTGTGTGTGTGTGTGTGCGTGTGTGTGTGAGATAGAAGTCTCAGCTTTGCTCTGATTGGCCGGTTTCCAGCTCCTCTGTTCTAATGCAGGGCTTTTGAAGTGCAGTTTGGAGTGCAGGGGCATTTAACACCAGCCGTGCCAACTCTGTGTCTCTGAGCAGCGCGCACGCTTACCCCCGGGGTAACGGGGGGGCAAAAACACAGAGAGGCAGTAAAGAGGGAAGCAGGCTTTAGGGCTCAGTGTGTTAGATGCTAAGAAACACTTCATATGTGTTTTAAACCCTTCTCAAACCAGGAGGATACAAGATTAGCATGTTGGGCTTTTTTTTCCCCCCCGATTCTCTTTTTCTCTGTGTGTGTGTGTGTGTGTGTGTGTGTGTGTGTGTGTGTGTGTGTGTGTGTGTGTGTCTGTGCCCAAAAGCGAGGAATAGTGTGGAAGCAGGAGTTAATTAACACACAGCCCTAAAGGACAAATGCTTCATATTTGTATTGAACTCTGGTGTTTTGCATTTGTTTAATTATTTCCCTGGCAGAGAAGGTTCAGTGGACTGACACAGACTAGTTTGTGCTTAGAGTGAGATGCCCTGCTTTATTTAACTGATGTGTGTGTGTGTGTGTGTGTGTGTGTGTGTGTGTGTGGTGTAAGGTTTTAATGTTTAGAGCACTTTGTTGGCCATGTCTGTAGTGATGTTCTGATCCAGTACAGAGCCTTGACCTAAACGCTGTACTGGTATAGATCGGATCTCCTGATCCCGTCCTCTGACGTGACATGATGTGCACGTGCATGATGTCATCTGACACGTTGTGACACATTGCAGATGTATATAAGACACAAACACTCTTATGGTATGCTCTGTATGTGATGTTCTACATAAATTAGTGACAGAAGTCAAAAAGCACCACGCATGCACACAGATGCATCGAATTTAAACAGCGCATGTTTTTAGTGTGTGTTTGTGTTTAGTGTGTAAATACAGTTATGGGTATAGTGTGTGGATATGTGTATAGATATGTAGAGAAGGTGTGTACGTGTAGTGCGTGTAGAGTGATGGTTTATTTTACATCTGTATCTGTGTTGGGTGTGTGTGATGTGTATGTGTTTTGTGCTGGTGTTTAAATGTTTTAATTTTTTAAGCATTTTTACCTGTACTTTCTGGCGTACGTAAATCTGACCCTGAGACCGGATGCAGCTGACGGTGCAACATGCATGGCACAAACATGGCTAGGCCACTGACCAGCATCCTTAAGCCTAAATTGACTTAATGGGTGACCAAGAGGCTACGGGTACTTTCTTTTTCAAGTGTGAGATGAGGAATCAGGATATGTGAAGAGAAAAACCGAGCCTACCACTCATCACACATATCTGTATTCTATTATTGTAGATTTTCGTACTGCATATTCCTCTTGGCCCTTGGCCACAAAATGTTTACTTTCTTTTAAATAAGATCATTTAACCCCAAGATTCATTTTCAAACGTGCCAGCACTGACGGTTTTGTTGGCATTGTGTTAACTATCTTTAGTATAATGATAACATACTGTGAACTCTTCAAGCATGATGAAAATATATTTTTGCTCTATTTCCTGCAAAGAGAAAGTCCTTGTTCACCCTGTGTTTAGTGAGTAAAGATTAGGATTTGGATCCATATTATAGATAGAGTGCCTGGTTTGAGCTACTTTTTGACCCTTTCCACCAATGTGAACTCGGTGCTAGTTCTGGGCTGGTGCTAGTGCTGGTTTGGAGTTGGCTCTAGAACTGGTTTGCTTTTCTATGGTCTAGAGAGCCACCGTGCAGGCACATCATTATGTCACTGTGTATGTTACAGTATACGTCTCTGCTTTCCCAGCACCGCTAGCACCAAGCACCACAACAACAATGGCGGACTACATCTTGAGGTCCATACCGAAGCTCTGTTTTTCTTCTTCTTTGGATTAGGCAGACTAGACGTTACACACGCTTTGGTTTTCTGGTGGTTACAGAGTTGGTCTTTGTGTAGTGTCTGTTTAGTTGGTCTTGTTGGTCACAGCAATCCCACCTCCATCCCCTGACATAAGCATTACTTGGTTCTAGACCAACAAAGTGTCTGGTTTTCCTGTTTGAGAGCCATTTTTTTTTCTGTTGATGCGTGAAGAACCGGTTCAGGATTAAGCATCGAATCTGAACCAGCCTTCAAACTTCCTAATTTCACGAAGGTTGGAAAAGTCTTGACCCCACACTATGATCACTTCACAGAATATGAAGGTCAACATGTGACAAAGTAACTTGACTGATTAAAAGTCTTAAATGTTAATTACAAATAAAAGAAAGGAAGTGAAATGGAGGGAATTAGATAAAATAAAAAAGAGAGGATTCTCTGTGTGTGTGTGTGTGCGTGTGTGTGTGTGCGTGTGTGTGTGTGTGTGTGTGTGTGTTTAAAATAGCCTTTATTAGTCCCACAGCTGGGAAATTTACATGTGTGTGTATGAGTGAGAGGGCATTAGAGAGGTGGAAGAATGGGAAGTAAGAAAAGTGAAAGAGAACTGAGAGATTACGAGGGGAAAAAAATATCTATACATTGAATAGGTAAAAGTTTGTAGCTTCCTAATGAGTTTCTGCATAGAACCCTTTTTGCTGTGGTCTCAGTTGTGGGGTTCTACATATAACCTTCAAGTTTTCCTCTAGAGAGACAACCGAAGAAACCTACAGTGTGTGTGCGTGCGTGTGTGCGCGTGCGTGCGTGTGTTGTGTGCGTGTGTGTGTGTGTGTGGTGTGTGTGTGTGTGTGTGTGTGTGTGTTACGTAACGTTCTTGTTCATCACAAAAAACGAAGTGGGTCAGGTGTGTGTTACACTCATTATCCTTCTCCAGCTGTTCAGCTGCTGTTTTTACCCACAATCCCCTGATGCTGAGGAGAGGTGTTAGAGCCATTCATTACCATTTTTGACCTTTTCTTTATTAACACATTCCCTCCCTGATTATCTGTCTTTCCGCCCACTTCCCCTACCTCCATCACTCAATGCTCTCAGTATTTTGAAACTTGTTTTTTGACTAAATTTGAAAGTCAAAAGCATTCAACATAGAAGATGGCTATATTAATTGTGTATATTTCAGTATACACATTACAGTGTACAATATAGTATAAACAATGTATACATTGTTTGGGACATTCTGGAGTAAAAACTAAACCAAAGCAGCAGTTTACTTAACATTTTCAGTACCAGCAATTTTTGTTTTCCAATATTATCAAATCTATTTTTAGGAAATGTGATATTTTGATATACACTGAGTTTCTTAGGTGCACTGTGCTAATACTGGGTAGGGACTCAGTACACAAAGTGCTGGAAACATTCCTTGAGGTTCTGGTTCATGTTGGCATGATTGACATGGCAGATTTTTCAGCTTCACATTCATGCTGCAAATCTTCCATTCTACCACATCCCAAATGTGCTTTATCCGATTCAGATCTGACTGAGAAGGCCACTGATGTACACTGAACTCATATCATGTTCATGGAACCAGTTTAAGATGAATTAAGTAGTAAGTCATCTGGCGTAGCCATTATAGGATGGGTGAATTGTGGCCATAAAGGGATGCACATAGTCAACAAAAATCCTTTAATACTCAGACTTTGGCACTCATATAATGCTTGACTGGGATTAAGAGCCTAGTGTTTGCCAAGAATACATTCCCCACGCCATTACACCACCACCAGACACAAGGCAGGTCGGGCGCATGGATTCATCCTGGTGGTGCCAAGTTCTGAAGCTACCATATCTAGCAGATATGATGGTTCTTCAAAACCATTTGATGTTTTTCCAATCTTCAACTATCTAGGTTTAGACTGAAAGCCTGTCTAGCATTTTTTCAGTGGTTTCCAAGGAAGACAGAGCCTATGCGTCCACATGTGGCCGCCTAGAGAAGAAGCACTGCACCCAGTGTCGTTGTTACAGCGCTCCACCTTTTTTCTGTGGCCACTCCAAGCACTTCTAGTTGAACATCTCTGAACTGTTCTGAGTGGTGCTAGTGCCATCACTGTCGCTTCTTTACAGGCAACCAATCGTATGGGTGGGACTCATCCACCTGGTAACCAGGAAAATGGAAGAGAAGCTTGCTCTGGCCGTGTCTGCCTATCCCGAGCTGTGTGATATGAGATATGAGATATGAGAAAAAGCAGAGGGGCGATGCTAGTCTATCACACAACGGCTGAGTGGTGATATGTTGTCAAGATATTGCTGTCATAGAAACAAATCCCACACGCAGCGTGCAAGCACTTTTTTTTTTCTTTTTTCGATGAAGCATGGGGATGAAACTCTCCCCAGCGCCCTTTCCTGCCAGATAACAACACTATTTGGACACATGCCCCTAATGAGCCTGTGCGCATGCACCTTAAGCTTTGACGTGAAATATATTCCGATGAGATGCTTTTCAGCTCACCAGCTTTGTAAAGATTGGTTATTTAAGTTTCTGTAGCTGACCCAGTCTGACCATTCTCCTCCAACTGCTCTTATCAGCAGTGCATTACCACCTGCCGAACATCTCACTGGATGTTTTTTATTTTTCCACACCATTCTGTATAAAGTGTTGTGTGTAAAAATCCCTGGAGATCAGCAGTTTCTGAAATACTCAAACCAGCCCAGCTGGCAGCAAGAGCCATGCCCTGATCGAAGTCACTGAGATTACATTTTCTCCGATTCTGATGTTGGAGTTGAGCATTAAATGAAGCCCTTGAGCTGTACCTGCATGATTTTATGCATTGTGCTGCAGCTACATGATTGGTTGACTGGATAATTGCATGAGTGAGCAGGTATACAGGTGTTCTTAATAAAGTGTATATACATATATCAGTAAGAAAAACGGTTCACATTCATAATAACAATTTAGCTGTATCTAACTGTAATGTGAAGGCATCTATCGTCAGTGTCCACATTAATACATTTTTGCACAAGTTATCTGCATCACCAGTAACAAAAACATACTGATGAGACGACTCGTATTAAAACCGACAAAATGGACAGGCTAACAAAGTAATCGCCTTTTGATCTGGAGGACGGCAAACAGTTCGCCCTTCTCCATTGTTGTTTTGTTGCACTGCTGACGATTTGTGCTACCTTGTCGGGAAAAAAAACACAGAGCAAGTAAAGACCATTGATAGCAGAAAATAAACTCAATCTTCGCCGTGGCCCTTAACCTAAACCCCGACAACATCTGGTTTGGCTGTGTTGTGAGCTGAGGGAAGACGTCATGTACCAGAACTTGAACATACTGCCACCCTGATTGTTGCTGGTACTGCAGCTCGCACACATGTCTGGTTAATTTCTGACGACGCGTCCAGAGTACGTGTCAAAAGAACGTGGCAGCCATTATGCGTGCGCGGAAGCATTCTGAGCATCAGGTATAGTCCAGCCCTAACTGGCATCACTGTAGGTAACACAGAGCAAGAAAACACTGCTGGCTGATTAGGACAGCGCTCAGCACATGCAAACAGGCAAAAAGGCACATGACTTCCGATCTAATCATTCTCTTTCATGTCGCATGGCCACGACTCGGATACGTATTGGATTAAGACCACATATGAAAGGGACTAACTTGGAAAGATCAGCTTTCTGTGTCCAAAGAGCCCTGAAATGATCAAATCTGTGTCACATTAAGGCAAAAAAAATCCGATTCGAGTCACTCCAGCCTGGTAATGTGAACATTTAACATGCTTACCATAGCCTGTGTTATGCTTCTGCGTGACATGTCATGTGTTTCAGTACTTGAGCACAGAATAACTCTTTTATAAGACAGAGGTCTAAATATAATGTGTTGTTGCTTACTGAAAGCAGCAGTGACAGAAACATATATAACAACTGCATCAATATCAGAACTCCTTAAAAGAAAAACAGTTCTTGTAGTGTAAGACCACAACCTGAAAAGCGAGACAAAGGATGTTAGATGAAGCACATTATTCAGTGTTTAGTTATGTAACAGTCTCAGTCTTTATCTCCGTTAAATACCTGTCTGGGAGTAAATTATGCAGAGTCCTGGTTATCAAATTATGGTCATATTATAATAGAATTACTGTAGAGGAATTCATTCAGTAAATGGCATCTACTCATCGGCGGAGGTAAACAATGCTGTAAGACACATCACACACACACACACACACACACACACACACACACATGCTAAAATGGAAGTCACCATTCAGTCTCACCCACACTCTTGGTGTATCATTTCTCGCAAAAGCTCCTGCATGTGATTATTTTTAGTGCGAGCACCCTGCTATTATCTGATTAGGTGGGAGCAGTGATACTGAGATGCTGTCTTGCACTTGTTCCCCCCTTTCTCTCTCTCTCTCTCTCTCTCACTCACTCACTCACTCACTCTCCATCTGTGTGTTTTGCATCCTGTATCTCTTTCTCCGTTTGTCTCGCTTGCGTCATCTGTCCTTCTTTTTTTCTCAACTGTCTCACGTTTGTAGTCATCATCCTCTCTGTTTCCGTGTTTCATTCTTCCTCTTCCTCTGCAGACATGTGTCTACCCATAAAGAACTTTCCTGTCTTCTTGTCTTGTGTGTGTGTGTGTGTGTGATTGTTTCAATTTCTGTATTAATTTAAGTACACAAAAATGATCACCCGCTTACAAAGGAAGAGAGATGAGAGAGGGTTGATTATCATCTTGTTCAAGCTTAGAGACTGTATAAATTTAGGCCAAATGTAGCATGTGGTATAACCTCGGCAAATTGAATTTGGAGACGAGGAAAGAGAGAGACACAAACAGAGAGAGAGATAAAAACATCAAAATCCAAAAAGTAAGGTAACTTGAAAGAGAGATATGGATAAAGACTTGAACTTGAGTCAAAGCCTTTAATTGTAATGCATTTGCAGAGCTGCTCTCCTGCCATATGGTCTAGCATGGAACATTTAACTTGTCAAGCGTAATGGATTGACCTGGAAGCAGAGTTTCGCTCGGAGCGTTTGCGCCGTTTGGAGGATGTTCTCACCAAATTCTTGCTTTCTGTTTCTTTCATCATCTCGTTCTACACTGCGACGCATGGCCACTTCCCCTTAAGACGTCGACCTACCCTGAAAGGATCCGTAACACCATAAACTCGTTTTTAAGCGTAAAACAAAGACGACGTCTTAACTGGATCAAAAAAAGGAAGTCAAAGCCTTTAATTTTAGGTGATGTCATATTTGCTGGATCTGTGTGCAATTGGCATTATTATTATTATCAGTATCTTTATTACCATTATTTGCTTGGCCATTATTACAAAGTAATAATTTTGTAGCAGATATGCTTAAAGCACGTGCACTATTTCCAATGATAACAGCGCATAAATACATGGACGCACGAGTGTCAGTGATATATTGTGGTATTCCGTTTATGCTTCATTGAGAATCAAGCGTTCTCAGTTATGTAACAGGTCACAGGGATTTCCGTTTCCGTGTGTTATGAGCGTGCTGACCAGTCTCTGATGTGCAGGATGAGTCTACTCTAGCTGTTGTGATGAATTCAGACCATCTGACAAATGTGCATGAGGAATGGATTTTATTTCTTTATTTATTTTTCAAAATCACGCAGCTTTAATCATGGTTGTCAACGATCTTTAATCATGTCCCATTGAAAAAGCAAGTGTTCTCTCATGGGTTTTGTTATATAACATTAAGAAAATAATAAAATATTGCAACATCATTAGAGTTTCATATCATGCAGTCAGAACTGGGATGATCAGTAGTTAAGAGTGGATCGTGTTTCATCTATGGCTACAACTATCAATTATTTTCATAAATAATTAATCTTCCAGTTAATTAGTTGGATTATTTAAAAAAAAACTATTAATAGAAATATTTATTTGCTGGATTTCAATAAGCTAATACTACTAGGCTTAATTATGTAAGTCACTAAATAAAATATTATACTGCTGAAATTTATCAGATAATCTGTCACAGAATGAAAATATTATCAAGTGCCTATGTCAGCCAAATTATACACCTAAACTAATGCAACATGATGTGTACTGTGTACACTGATACTGGTTCGGCACACTTTTTTTCCCCACTATATGTCTTACCTGTATTTCAAGCCCTGATTTGTTCAAATCAGACCAGACAGTGGATCTACACATAGAAGCTGTTCTGAAATCAGTAGTTAGGAGTGGGTTGTGATAGGATTGGATTGATGTATACTACTGTACATCAGTGTGTTATGACGATAGAAGCTGTTCTGAGAACAGTGGTTAAGAGAAGATCGTGTTGTATCAGTGTGTTATGAGGATAGAAGCTGTTCTGAGAACAGTGGTTAAGAGAAGATCGTGTTGTATCAGTGTGTTATGAGGATAGAAGCTGTTCTGAGAACAGTGGTTAAGAGAAGATCGTGTTGTATCAGTGTGTTATGA
>JAQQZU010000011.1:16702801-16717459 GCA_030068025.1 Parauchenoglanis punctatus
TCTCTCTCTCTCATTATATGTTAGAATCATTTAATACAACATTTATAAGTTGACTCTAAAACGAAATAGAAAACAGCGAAAGTGCTTCCGTGCTGGATTGTGATCATGGAACAGTGGTTGTAACAGCATTGGGAGGTTTGGGTGTTATAAAGGCATATGGTTAATATGACAACTTAAGAAATTCAAGAGAGGAAAAAAATAGTGCTTTTTCCAAAGTGAGAGTTCTGCAGGTGTTTGTGTGAGTGAGTGATCCTTTCTGCCCCGTGGCACTACCTCATACAGTATGTCACACCACAGCAGCAGCCATCCATTGCATTATCGTTACACAACGCAGACCCTCTCTCTGAGGGAATAATATTAGTTTTATTATACATTTACTCAATAATTACAGTATTTGCGTAATAATTTCCTAAGCACACTCTCGAGATCAGTACATGGGCTGAAGTTTATTTAAAATATTTAGTGACTGCAGTGTATTATAGGCTGTTTATTCAACCCCCACTAGAAGCCTGTTTAAAGCTAGGCTTTCCTCAAGTCAGAATTTATCACCATTTACATGTGCGTTTTTTTTCCTTCTTCTTCCTGTAGAGGCAGAATTTACCTTCTGTAATTACCCATACAGCCTGCACAGCGGTATATTGAAGAACATTTCCTTGACTACAGATTAAAGAAAGATAATCTTGTACATTGTTATCTCCGCCTGTCATTCCAGGTGACACATTCCAGCTCCAACTACAATGCTAAGAGTTTCCTTATGACTCCAAATAGTCTGGTATCGAACTGATCAGCACTGTGCTTAACATTCACAGCTTTTAAAATGATAAGATTGATTTTCTTTCTAAGTTGAAAACTAACTTAGAAAACTAAGGCTGTTTCTCTGTCCGAGTCTGTGTTTATCAGATGCGTGTGTCTCAGCTTGCCGTAGTCAGGACTAAAACACCACTTTGCTCTATCACAGCAGTGTGTGTGGTGTGTGTACTTTATATGAGGTAGGAAAATGTCACCGCAGTGTCAGCATTGGTTAAAATCACACGGTTAGTCCTGATTCAATAATAAAAGAACCCACTGAGTGCTCGGTTTACCCACAACCACACTTTGCCTTCAGTTTTCAAATATTTATTTCGTGTTCTCGCTACACAACCATGACCGCATCGGTAAATCAACGGGCCTTCGACAATCTTTCCTCTAAAACCTCTTGCTATTACGCCTCATTAATAACGTATTGTTATTAACCCGCCATAGCACGATTTTATAACTCTTGCAGCTATTCTATTTAGGTAGGTTTATTTATTTTAAGTATTATAACTATTTATTAAACGTTTTTACATACATCATGTTGCTATTATGGTGTTTGACTAAAGCTTATGTACCGTCTGCTAAAGCTTGTCTGCGCATGTTGAGCAGCTCGCTAGGCCAGAACAATCTCTTTTTCTTGTTTCCCAAGTCCTTGCTGGGGTTATGTAGGATACAACCAGATTTTTAAGGAATCCTCTTAACTGTTTTTTAAGTGCTGATTTACAATTCCCCACCAGTGTTTTTGTCCCCTTTAATCTGCTCTAATACAGTCCAAGATCTTTGTCATCCCAAAGCACAGACAATAAAAGTGAGATTTTAGCATGACCTGCTCCTTTTGTTCATCGCAAAGCCGAATGGTATTTACGATTTCATACGGCTTTCTTGTCTTTGTCGGGATTTTGGTGATGTAAGTAGTTAGCGCTGTTGTTTTAGCAGGCTTTTTTTTCCCCCTCTGTGTGTCGTTTTTATGTTTGAAGCACAATGAAGAGCATTGTTCATTTGTTTAGGTTTTAGAGTTGTCGAAAAAGCACACATGGAAAAGCCTCGTTCTCTTTTTCTACGCTTTGTGCATGTCAGGTATTGTAGATCGCACTCTAAATCCATCCAACAAAAGGGAACGCGGAAATAAAAGCACGGCGGCCCTTTGTCTCTGGTTTACGTGATAAACTGCCAAAAAATAAATAAGACAAAGTACGCATGCAAAAACAAAAGGAAATCAAAGAAATCAACATTTTTTTTGTGTAAATTCACAGGTGGGGGTCCATTTTCCATGGTGCGGACATCGCAAATGGATCAATAGATGAGAAGAAAGGGTGCAGACGAGCAGACCAACCCCCAATCCACTCCCCCAGCCCAAAAAAATACAGAAAGAGAATTCGGATTGTGCTCTGGCAAACTGCACACGGTGAACGAGAGGATACGATTTGAGCTCTAATGCCATCCTTATGCGTCTTTTAGTACTTCTCGCCATAGGGCTTGGCACCAACAATGCTGTCACCGTGCCAAGAAAAAACACCGCAGTGGCTGCTGCATTTCAGCGGCTGAGGTTTCTCACAAACAAACACACTCGCAAATGCACAAATTGCGCCGGGAGTTCGTTCTCCAGGTTCCGTTTTTCTATCAGAATTAAAGGATATAGCAGAAGTTAGACGCTTTTCTGAGCAAACGTTTAAATTAGCAAAAATAAATCCATTAATGAAGGTAGAACAGTCGAATGTGTCATCCAGAGAGAAACTCAGGTGTGTGTGTGTGTGTGTGTGTGTGTGATGTGAGCATACATACATGTGCTATGATTTTCATGATGGTACCTCCATCCGGTTAGCGGCTAAGTTGAGCGTCATGACTTTGTGTGTGTGTGTGTGTGTGTGTGTGTGTGTGTGTTTGTTTTTTTATTGATTTGCGACGGGGTAGAGGGTGTAGGGAGGGTTTAATGGGGAGCTGTTTCGCATCAGGATGCCTGCCTAGAATGTAATCAAGCGCATTCAAAAGAACTTAACAAGTGCACAGCTCTCGAACGTCCTCGGCTGAATTTTAATTTGTTGCATCTCAAGCAGCTATTGCCTATCAATCGCTTTGCTCCAAAAAAAAAAAAAAGAAAGAAAGAAAAAAAAGGGGGGGGGGAAAACCAAAAAAAATATAAGAAAAGAGCAGCACTTCCAATTAGAGAAGAATCAGTAGAGGGGCATCACTTTAGTTTTATTATTTGACATATGATTTCTTTGATAGTTCCTCTTGCTCTGCAAACAGGGAAGAAGAAGTGTGTTACACTCAAGGAGGACATTATACAACCACTGTGTGTGTGTGTGTGTGTGTGTGTGTGTGTGTGTATATATATATATATATGTCATGGAAACCATTGTATTACTCAGAATGATTCATGTCTGTGCTGTTTGTTTTATTTACCCCCCCCACACACACACACACACACATTACCATCTTCATTCATCAGATTTATCCATGTACTCACACACCTATTGAACTGCTTCACTGGTCTCATTTTGTTTATTGCTTGATGTTTGTTCAGTGAATTTTTTTTTTTGTCGTTTCTTTTTTTTTCTGTCTGTTATGGGTTGCTCGTTGTGGACACAGTCAGTTTAAAGCTTGATCAGAACAGACTAACAGGGTCTTACCCCTCTCCCCCCCTCCCCATCCCCCTCAGAAATAAAGAAATAAATGAACGAACGTTTGTTCGTTCATTTGTTCGAACACGCAAACCAACGAATACATATATGAATGAATAAATGAATGAATACATTTTGTGATATTCTTTTTTTTTTTTTTTTTTTTTTTTTTTTTTAAAGTGCCTTTAATTGTGAACTTGGCATGAGAAAACACCACATTATGCCCAACACCCACACCAAAACCCCCCGACCCTGACCAATCAGGACTCTCTGAGTGTGCCAGCGTGCCAAGTTCACTTCATCACTCGCTCTTTCGGGAGTTGCCAACACGTTTTGGCTCGTCTTATTCAAAGAAAATAAAAGGGGAGGGCGGGGGATGAAAAAATGCTACCTTGCCTTTTGCCTCTGCAAATCTCTTCACGGAAACCATTTCACGTCAGTGAAGTGCCAACTGTCTGAAATCTGGCTTTAAACAGCGATGCTCCTGCGATGTGTGCGCGCATATGACTGTATCTTCCTGTGTTATTATTCGCGGGTTATACATGTTGTTATGCGTTACGTGAAACTAGGGAAAGCTCGTCTTTTCTCCTCGTGAGACTTTGTTTAACATAAAAATGGCAAACGAACAAATGAGAAAGGAGTTACGCTAGATAGAAATACTTTCGACACACTTTCCTTACCTTACTCGCTTTACTCCCCCTCTCTCTGTGTCTCCGTGTCTTTCTCTGTCTTTCTGTTTCCATCTCTTTTTTTTCCCCTCCGTCTGTCTCTCAAAACAAAGAACGAAATCCGCCATGCTGTTTGCCTCCAGTCACTTCCTGTGATGTAAAGGCTTTTCGATATACTGAATGTGACACGGCTGTTATTTTTTAATCAATCACCACTTAAGATGTCTGAGCCATCCACCCACACGTGCGCTTTGCTTATTTATTTTTCAACAAGTTTCGCTACGGGGAAAAAAAAAAAACTTTACAGATGCCTTAGACGTTTTTTCCATTAATTTATTTAATTAATCGTTTCTTCTTTGATTTGCTTTTAATTAGTAATTAGTATGAATATGCTTCCTATACGAGGGCTGTTTGAAGCACCGGCTTGCCAGTTGGCAAAATGCTGAAGCGCATGGGATTAACTCATTTTAACACAACAAAATTATGGGTGTATCTTGGCATTGCAAATGTTAATGTAAACTCGGTGTTTGTGCTCGTATTAAGAAAAATATTGGATCAGATTGGTCCTAAATATCATTAACTAAAAAGAAACCTGTCCAACGTTATTTAATTTCTAATTCCCTACTAGTCTGGTGTATGTAACGTAGCACGTAGTATTTAGGACGTGCATTAGATAGCCGGATGTTAATTTTATTTAATTTTCTGCGTGAGGGGGAAAAAAAAGAATCCGATTGCATTCATTTTAATTTAGAATTTTCGGATTTCACTAAAGCAAACGCACAGATTCATTATTAAGCGGGATTAAAAGGGGAGGACGTTGGAGTTGTTCCATTAACAAAGAAATAGAGAGAGAGAAGAAGGAGAGAAATGCCTCACGAGGGAACAGGAATTCTTTTAAACGGCTGTGTTTTTTGGACAATAAAAGACAATGAATATAATTAACTTTAATCATTTCAATAGTTTGAAGGTTCCATCTCATTCTGAATGTTGACTAGAATATCGCCATAGTATATCAGTAATGAATTAAAATAAAGCACAGCATGAGAGTAAACAAATCAGACAAATCTCTCTTTTAAAGAAAGGCACTGTTCACGTCGAGCCTCTCTGTAGATCATTGGGTTCATGGTCTTCTGACAAACCTTATTGAAGAGCAGTGTGTGTGTGTGTGTGTGTGTGTGTGTGTGTGTGTGTGCGTGTGTTCGTTCATGAAAGGATTTTACTCATGACATTGTCTGTAAGATATTATTTCTAAAATATGTCGGCCTCCCGTCCCTGTCCACACACACACACACACACACACACACACACACACACACACTGCACCCAGTCTGGCACTGTGTAAGTTCTGGCTGGTCGAGGAGTGTGTGAAAGACGATTATGAATGGCACCTTCAGAGGGACTGATAAGGTGCCATATCCGTGTTAATTCTGCCTCCTCGATCTCAGCTTGGCACAAACGCAGCAGAACATCTCACTACCGTGGATCCCCTCTAGCCATAATTACACATCTCAGAGACCAGTCAGGCTGATTTTTGCCTTAAATTTGGTGACTTGCACATCGCATTTTGTATATAAAAATCTATACACAGCTGGGTAAAGCAAAAAAGAATCAAATGAACTTGATTTTTGTCAACACGATTTATTAAAGCAATGAAGTGGAGGACAGAAACAAGCAGAAACACAACTTGTTTTCTTCATGTCAGCAGGTTTGGGAAACGTATTACATCCGCCGCTGAATATAACACGTACTAATGACAGATCATCTGCAGCTGGATGCCAAGACTGGTGTGCAGAGGATGTGTTTGCTTTGCTGCCTTTTATTTATTTTTATTTATTTATTTATTTATTTATTTTACATAGAGTAATTTATTTCAACAAAGCAAGGCACTGACATTTGACTGCCTTCAAAATAGTGAGTTCTGAGAATAATCTGAATGGTCTAAAAATGCTGCTTCACCTATGACTAATTCGTGGTTATTTTACGTAATAAGAGGTTGTCATTTGTGGAGCGAAGACGCCCTCGTAGGGAAACTTCTGCGTGACTCAGAGAAATTGGAAGAAGGCTGATTTGGTTTTATTTTTTGAAGCAGTGCACGTGAAGCAAATGCGCAAATACTGGAATAAATTTCTATCATTGCAAAATAAATAAGCTGTTCTGCAGCTGAGAAGAAAATGACATAGGGTTATTTTCCCTTTACATAAGTGCGCTCTCTGAAACACACACGCTGAACTGAAAAGTTGTCCACATGGGAAGATCGCATTGATTCGGATGTAAAAAGACAAGAGACTGATGCTACTACAGCTGATAATAGTAATTATTAATTAATTGTAAATAGTAGTTGTTGCTATTATTGGTTATTATGTTAGTTTATATTATTGTTGAAATTTTTTAATGAATGTATATTCTGTAGGTTTGAATCACGAGTGTGAGTATTTATATTTCTGATGCGAAATGTAGCAAACTGCTTCCCTCCTGCTTCCAAATGAGAGGCTGCAAAGAGTAAACAGGGATTTTCCTTATAATAATAATAATAATAATAATAATAATACTTATTATTAGACATAAAAGGTGAATCATAATCATAAGGAATAATCAGTTAAATAGTATTATTTGATTAGGCGACAGTGGACAATACCCCATGAGATCTCTTCCCGGCAAACACAAAGGGTACTTTAGTGGTACTTTAGCGGTTAAAGACAACAACATCTTTTTCCGATACAAATTCACTGCTGCATTCAGTCCTGACCTCAGAGTGTCTGGCTGCAATCCAAGGGCAGTATGGTAAATTTGAATGCAGCATGTGTTCATATATAATTAGGTGCCTCCACTGAGGGACTTTGACAAAGCTTGGTGTGTGTGTGTGTGTGTGTGTGTGTGTGTGTGTGTGTGTGTGTGTGTGTGTGTGTGTGAAATGTTGTGTTTCCCAGCTGCAGGTGTTAAATCACTGACTAATGACTCTCTCTATCTTTCTCTCTCTCTCTCTCTTTCGAAACAGGTAAAACAGAAAGAGCATCGTACTCATACAGTCGTGACTCGAACCTGCACGGGTGCCATCAGGTACGAGTCCCTTTTCATTCTCCCAAAATGTTCTTGACCTTCCGTATTTCTCTGTGCCGCACCGTGCTGCGTTTCACTGCTTCCTTACAGGACCGGTAAGGTGTCCGTCTCTCCGCCTGCTCATTTTGTTGTGGCTTCATGCATCCGAAAAGCACTGGAGATAACCGGAATGACGGCAGCATCGGTATCGAGTTGGGGAGAAATGTATCTCCACACCGTTTTACTTAAAGCAGTCACTGAATAGGAATGCATGAATGAATTAATAAGTAATTATTTGTAAATATCGTCTAATATTCCGATATGGGTGGATAGTCAGTGTGATCAATGGTGATTATGGCGAGGTCGTGAATGTTCCAGATTCTCCACGTCTCTCTGGCACCGAAATCCGAACACACTGCTGCTGCTGAGGTTGGGGTCTTGTCATTTATGAAAAATTAGCCTGGCTTTGAAATCAATCTTTTTTCTTTTTTTTCTTTTTTTTTGACAGCTGACAAGACAGAGCCGTCAGAAGGTGCATGCGATTAAGGCAGGGAGAAAGAGAGAGAGAGAAAGAGTGCGCATCCTGCCTTCAAAGCTTTTGTAAAACTTTCTTATCCGCACTTTATTGCTTATTTCAATCTCAGTCCGCACTCCTACTAGAAAAAAAAAAAAACACTGTCCGGAATCATATTTCCCCCCTTGCCAAAATTAATATAATTCCCTGTCACAAAAGTTATCTTTTATTGCTCAGTAACCCGTGTTTGATTTACAGTGTTCAGTTCAGCAGAGTTGTGAGCAGAAGCTGCATTATTTCAGCACCGCAGTGAATAATGAAAGCCCCCCACACGCACCTGCTAAAGCTCGAGATTTGGCCTTTTGCAGGGATTTGGGATATAGCCAAATCTCTCAAATGTCCAAACTGCATAATAATGCTCGCTTTCCAGTTTACTTTTAAAGCTGTGGCTGTAGAAATCCTCGAAAGATAGTCAGTGCTGATATTACTGCATTCCGCTAGTGTTTAGACCGGACACACTACCGAGAGCTCATTAGTTTTCATCATGTAGCGTGCACTAAGGGTCGCGTTCGGAGTTGAGGTACGTGCGCACGGTGAGGAGTTAAGTCCAAAACTGTGCACATCAATATTCAGACATTAGACTGAATTCTTATGGATGAAATTACGTACTTAAAGTGATCCTTCAAACTGTGGGCACGTTTTCTTTACAGGTGAGCGCATCAAATTAACCAAAACTCTGGCATCATTTAATTAATTTGATGCATCAAGATAGCAAATTAAATGTGTTATAAAATCCTACATCCTGCACATACATTACGATTGCATGACCTCGATTCCATAGCGGCAACAGGAAGTTGTGTTCATAATTAACTGGTGTGAAAAAATAATATTAATAGGATGTGCTGGATCGAAGTGCTGTTTCTAGTTACTAAATAATGTATACACTTCTGGAGCCATAATCAAATTTCGCAGTGATTAACATGATTACAACTAGGACTATTCATGCAGCAGTATACTAAACTACTTCTGTTAGATACCTATTATAATGCTTACCTTTTACTCATCCATATATCATGTGTACAGTTTTGCATTAAAAGTTTAAGACATTGGTCTGGACGCTTATTGGAAAACCCCCCGTCTCAGACTCATATACTCATGAAAGATCTGGCGACCTCAGGGGCGTGATCTCCTCGCAGGTGATGTGAAGCTGATTTATAGGCAGCTGGGTAACCAGTCTCTGATCACCAGGAAATTTCCTGTGTTATTGAGAATCACTGGCTTCGTTCCTCCACTGCAAAACACTTAGCAAGTGAAAATATCTTGAATACGGTCACGTTTATCTGGTATTCCCTATTACTGAGTATTTCTTATTGCGTCAACTAGTATTATCTTATATACTGAAAACCAAATATAAGATTGTTAAACCTTTTTTTTTTTTAAATAATTTCAAGCTTAAAATTTTTAAATTGAAAGCAAATAATTTTGCTTCTGTTTAGAAATAAATGCTTAAAAGTAGTAAAAAAAAAAAATTTAAATACCTGGAAGAAAGCACTGTAGGTCCTCTTCCACATACATGAGTGCACAGATTGGTTTATGTCAATTTGATTGACAGGGGAGAGAGAGTATGCTATCCACTGTGGGATTAGCTCTCATTGTCAGGATTCCAACTCATGATCTAACTGTTAGGACTTTAATTGTTTTTTACAGTTACTCCACTCACATTGGCTTATGTTTACGATGACGTAATGTAACTAAGCAAGCATGAGGAGCTTTTAATATTAGCTTACATTAAGTTTCTTGATTGTTTCATGATGAAAGTGTCTAAATGAACTAAAATATAATGCGCACACGCACGCACGCACGCACACAGAGACACACACCTGTAAGGCGGTAGTTTACTCTCCTTGAGTGTGCTCATTGACTGTTTAGACCAATCAGAAAAGAAAATGAAACACACCCTCTTGCATCTGTGTATAGGAGCTAAACTGTGCACACACACACACACACACACAGCATGACAAATCTGAACATATTCTTTTACATTGGGTTTCAAGGTCATGGGGTAATGAGCAAGCTGTTAACAGCATTTAAGATGAAAAGCAGATTCAGCTTCATTTCCCGACGTGCGCCTCAGTACATTATGCTATATTGAGACAATTTTGGGGTGTCTGAATATATACACACTGACTTAGCCGCTTTAGCGACGCGAAACGTTCTGAATAAAGCCGTCGAATCGTCTGCTTTGGTTTCATTCCCAAAACGCTCGCTTGTGTTAAACAGGCGATTTGACAGTGTTTGAGACTTTACTTCATATTTAGTGTTTGTGTTACAGCATTTCCACTTGAGATGTTTACCGGGTTATTTTTGGCTGTGAAAAAGAGGCAATTCACACTTTTTCCCCCTCTTTCCTGTCTTCCTTTTCTTTCTTTTTTTCCCCCCTTCCTACACGTGTAGTGATTTGCTATGAGATGCTTATCACTCCTCTCCTCCATTTGGCTGCTTGTCTTTCAGAGTCTTCGTCTCCCTGTTGCATGTTAACGTGTTAATTGCCCCTTGTTAAGGGCTCCATTTTAAAAAGGCCCATGTCATCGTGTGTGCGTGTGCGTGTGCGTGTGCGTGTGCGTGTGTGTGTGTGTGTGTGTGTGTGTGTGCCTAAAAGCTACCCTTCTCTTTTTTCACCTGTCGCTTCTTCT
The DNA here is from genome assembly GCA_030068025.1 of Parauchenoglanis punctatus. Taxonomy (NCBI): domain Eukaryota; kingdom Metazoa; phylum Chordata; class Actinopteri; order Siluriformes; family Auchenoglanididae; genus Parauchenoglanis; species Parauchenoglanis punctatus. Next base: position 16,713,129 of record JAQQZU010000011.1, read on the forward strand.
CATCCAGCTCTTCTTCCTTTGCTAACATTCCACAAGGTGATGAGAGCCACAAATCAATGTGAGGGCTCTCAGACAGTCTCTCACATGGCTCTTTTTCTCTCCTCCCCACACACACACACACACACACACACACACACAGACGCACACTCCTCACACACTCTCTTTAATTGGCAGTTGTGATCACGATTGGGCTATTCACAATAGCACAACTTATCAGCGTTCTTATTTTCTAAAAGAAACCCCTGAAACATAGACTCGATTAAAGGGTAGATAAATAATTCTAAACACACACACACACACACACTTCCTCTGATGAGTTTTAGAAAAAGTGGCACATACATCGGCATCCTACATGAGCGCAGTGTGAAAGGAGGTAAATTTGCGACAACGGTGCAAATGATTCTGTCTGTTTTATACTAGAAGGTGTTTGATGGTCGCCGGAGCGCGTGGGCAGGTGTGTGATGCATCAACATTCAGTGTGTTCAGGTGTCTTTCAGACTGATGCTATGTGCATATGATAATTAGCACTTTAGGGTGTTGTGATATGTTTGGATGCTAATGGTGTGTGCGTGTGTGTGTGTGCGTGTGTGTGTGTGTGTGCGTGTGTGTGTGTGCGTGTGTGTGTGTGTGTGTGTGGGAGAGTGATCCACACATACATATGAATCATTAGGATGATTACACTCCCCAAAGTATTTTGAGACCCAAATGGAGTGACCTGTCACAGGCAGATGTGGTGAAGTTATTTATTTCACTTTTAAGCTGGATGTAGAGAATACCACACTAAGAATAAATACTAAGGACGACAACGCTGTGGGTTTAGAGTGTGAATGGCAAAATACACAAAATTTACTATATGGCCAAATAGTTGGAAACCTGACCATAATAATAATAAGAAGAAGAAGAAGAAAGAGATATTTAATGTATAATTTAACGCTGTGGAACATCTGCAAAACAAGGTAGTTCCTGTTATCATTTACATAATAGCCACTGTCAACAGTCGTTCCCTCACAAGCCTCTGTTTCTTTGCTTCTCATTTCCTCCCAAACTTGGTCTTGGCCAGTTCACACCCACCTTTCTCCTGTCATACAACAGCTACTAACCAGGCAGGGTGAGGGCTAAGGGTGCATGTCCACTCAGGCTTTTTTTCTGGTAGAAAAGTGCTGTCAAGGTGCTGGGAAGGGCTTCGGGCATGGGTCCATAATTCGTTTTTCTTCGGTAGACAAAGCGCTGGCTTCATCCAAGCGCCTCATAAAATACCGCCGCGCGTCGGTTTTGTTTCTGACAACAACACTCAGTGGAAAACGTTATCTGCCCTCTTCCACATATTTTAAGCTCACGGGTGCTCGTGATTGACGAGTGTCACTGTGATCAGTAGAGGAGAGAGTACGCCATCCCTCCCACTCAGAGACCACGGCTAATTTGGCTCCCTTGACTCCCGGACACGGATGGCTGTGGCGTCATTGGGATCTCGCGAAAAGCTTTGAAAGCTTTTCCGTTGCAACACACAGAAGCCTTTTTTTTTCTTTTTTCCTTTTTTTTAATAAGACGTAAAAAATGTTCTTGCTCCGCACTGGGATTTTTAAATTGTTAGGTCTGGATTATGACGCATTCGCCGTACAAGTCCACGCGAATGATCTGTCGCTATAGAGGCGATGCCGGATTAGAACCAGCACATTTATTATAAGCCTGTGATTTGCTGTACTGACAGAGCCGCTGCGGTAAAACAGGATATAGCTGGTTGATGAGTAGACCCGTGTGCGTTAGTTAGTAAAGGGCTGTGTGGTGTGTCCACACATTCCTCAGAGGAGTATCAGACCGGTCCACCTAAGAGGCGGACATGACCCTGAGTCAGCCTGATCAGCCGCTGTTCCTTTTTCGAAACAAAATTAGTTGACTAGGCATTTCAGGCAACCTTCAGAGCAGTTGACTATTGTTGATATTTAATGGCTTTCAAGTGATTATGTAATTTGACTTACGACCTTGTCAGCATCTTCAGCCTAAAGCTGTAAAGTATCTGAGTGCGAATAGTAACATGGAACTTCTAGTCACTTACATCCAACATAGACACTGTGTAACAGCTGCTCCCTCTCTCTCTCTCTCTCTCTCTCTCTCTCTCTCTCTCTCTCTCTCTCTCTCTCTCTCTCTCTCTCTCGCCAGAACATGTGTGTAATATGACGTTAGTGTGCATGTGCAACAGCTGTTTTTTTCCTCCGTTTTTAGCTCTACAGTATGGCTTCCCCAGAGACTGCCTGTAATAATTTAGACACATCTGCCATTGCAAATAGACAGGTTATTTTATTTTATTATTAACCATCTCGTGCCATTTTCTTGGTGCACGTGTGTTGTATTTATATTCATTGATTCTCTTAGGCATGCTGCTAGAACCGCTTTTCACCTCTAGCTCTCTGGTCTCGTCAGCCCTCGTCCATGTTTCGATTGCAGTCATGAAGCCTTTTTGTCAAAAAAAGTGATGCTAAATACCAATCTATAAAACTATTTAATGCAGTAGTGTGGTGTTCGAGACATGATGCATGATTCTGTGCAATGTTTGGGTGTGATTGTCTTGTGATCTGGAGCTGGGGAGAAAAAAAAAGAACAGAAAATTTTAGTTTGAGTGCAGGCTGGTCAGGATCTGGAGTGGAGAGGTCATTAAAACCATGCTGTAGAGAGGGAGGGAGAGAAAGAGTGGGAGAGACGGAGGATAAAAAGAGGCTGGGTTTTTCCCGTTCAGATGTGTTCAGATCAAACAGCACATTAGCAGCTAGCGTGCCGCAGCAGCTGCTGGTGGATAAAGAGCAGGTCCGATCTGTCAAGAATCTGCTTTAGTGAGCCTGACACCTTCACTCACACATGCACACACACACACACACACACACACACACATATACACACACCTCTCCTTGTTCACACACACATGAATGCAGTGTTTGTATTTCTGTCTTTTTCTTTTCTCCTTTCTTCTAGCGGCGGAGTCATCAGCATCAAAGCTTGCTGTCTTTTATTTGTCATCAAGATGTAGTTTCTGTGTGCGTGTGTGTGTGTGCGTGTGTGTGTGTGTGCGTGTGTGTGTGTGTGTGTGTGTGTGTGTGTGTGAGTGATAAGAGAGAGTTTGGGGGCAGGGTATAGCTGGTTTCATTAAATCAACACCACTGGCAATTTAAAAAAGTTTACATCACAAACACACACACACACACACACACACACACACAAGTAACACACAACAGCTGCATCATGCCATTCAATATTTCAATATTTGAGCAAGCATACAGCAGAGCACACATGCACACACATTATTGTTATTATTATTATTATTATTATTATTAATAATAATAATCTTGCACAAGTAAGAAATAAAATAAAACTTTGAAGGCAGCTGCCTTTCTTTGTCTTGGCGCTGGTGAAACAGGCGTACTGTATTCAGCAGACCGCGGTTCTGTTTCGATTTTGTAACGTAACTGCATTTAAAACATCACAATCAGAACAACTTGTGCAAAAAAAATGTGTTTAGACAAACGAAACCCCTCCTACTTCATTTAAATTTAGCTACTTTAAAAAAATAGTTAACATTATTGTTGCTATTAGCTAGCTGTTGGAGGAAACGAATGTGAATAGCATGGCTTTACGTATTTGGGTAAAAATATGTGACATTTCAGAGATGTATGGGTTACGAGCTGCTGAGGATCTCGGGATGAGGAACAGCCGTCCCAAAAGATTTTTTTTATTTCTTTTTTTATTTTTCTAAATAAATTAATCTTAATAAATTTCTTTCTTTATTTTTTTCCTTTAGTACCAGTTCATTTTTTATAAACACACTGATTGGCCTGTTCCTTGTAACTTTTTCAAAGTTAGGTTTGTTATTATATTTGCTTGTGTCCTTTATTGTTTATTTTTAAACCCCTCATTTTACCCTCTGTTCTCTTTCCACCCTTCACGTTCTTTCATTCTTCCTATTCTTTCTTTTCCTTTTTCAATCATTACATAGTAACGTGTATTTCCTGTTATTTATTTGGCAAATCAAGTGTTAAACCAATTAAGTAACTAATATGGATAAACTACATTACATAAGGCCATTTGACACCATCCTATCATTGTGAGGACATTTGATGCTATCCTTTCATTGTGAGGACATTTGATGCTATCCTTTCATTGTGAGGACATTTGATGCTATCATGTCATTGTGAGGACATTTGACACCATCCTATCATTGTGAGGACATTTGATACTATCCTGTCATAGTGAGGACATTTGACACCATCCTAACATTGTGATGTGAGGACGTTTGACATCATCCTATCATTTGGAGGACGTTTGATACTATCCTGTCATAGTGA
>JAQQZU010000011.1:16735594-16744836 GCA_030068025.1 Parauchenoglanis punctatus
CAAGCCGCCGCCGGGTGAATTTTGGCATTTTTCCACTTCGTGTCTAGACATCGTTCTTCTTTCTGTTTCTGTTTGTCCTCCCTTTCTTTTTTGTGTGCCTAGAAGTGAGAGGACATCCTCACACACACACACACACACACACACACACACACACACACACACACACAGACGGGCATCCCTATTCCTCCAACAGCAAGCACAGTAACTCCTTTGTGAGTGATTTTTTTTGTTTATGATACGTGGGCCATTGTGCTCATGCTGATTCTATGCCAAGCATCTCGCTGTGATCATTTATCCTTAGAAGTTGAAAACACACACACGTGAGATGGTGTGCGCATCCCCGAAAAACACCAGCGCACGGCGGTACGCACGCGCGTGCACTTTCTTCGGAATACGCAGGCCCAGTTTATGATTTTACAGCATCCTGCCTTTTATTGTATGTTGTGCTTTTGATGTCTTCATTTTTTTCCCGCTTGTTTCTGACTTCACTAAACCTAGACAGCATGTGAGTCACCTTTTGTCATTTTTGGACGGGCTTTGTAAATTAAATTGACAAGTCCTGAGATTTAAAAAAAATAAATAAAAAAATCAAAGTCAAGTAAAAGACAGAGAGCGAGCGAGCGAGCGAGAGAGAGAGAGCGGTCTCGTCTAATGAGTCAACAAAAGCAAGAGGCACCTCAAAAACAAAAGGCCTGGACACACGCACAACGCCAGCCGCTTCACATTGTCATGCTAAAAGCCCGTTTGAATATTCTTCAAGTTTTAATTAGCTCTCATAAACTTGTGCCAAGAACCTTCTCTCGCCAAAGAGAAGCCTGTAAAATGTTCAAGTTAAACACGGAAAGAATATTTGTTTGCGTTTAAAGACGCATCACGTGCAAGATGGTGTAATTTATCATCGATTTGTGTGTGTGTGTGTTTACATTTTTTTTTGTTTGTTTGTTTTTTTGCATTTTAATACCAATTGATAGTGAAACACTAATTATTAGTAAAATAAAATGCTAAGTTCATTCTAATTATAATTTATTAATTATTTATCATTTATAAATATCATATGTTAGAGAATGTTAAATAACTCCAAAGGCATAATAATAATAATAATAATAATAATAATAATTTATTATACTCGCACTTGCAGTTATTTAACTGTATTTTCTTGGCCATACAGACAGTTTAATAATAAACCTATAAAGCATGTTGTGGTCATTCTGTAACAGCGTGTGTATCCTCTTCTGAGTGTGTGTGTGCGCTGCTTCTGCTCTTTACACTCTCTGGGAATTAAAACGTTCATGTTGTTTAGGTTTTTCCCTTGCTTTTGTCGTAATTCAGATGACCCGGTTACCATATCGTGTATATGTGTATTTATAAATCTTCTCATTTCAACTACAGACCAAAATCTCTTTATATTTCTTTCATGTAAATGTGAAGGTTTCTTATTTGCCCAGTAAGCACCGTGACACAGCATGCTCACTGCCATTTCAGCGAGGCGTCGTAGGGAACGCGCTCCGGCCGACACGGTCACCGGCTCCCTCGCTGAGCTCACGCTCTTCTGGGACGGACGAGAAAACCTCGTCCCACCAATTACAGAGCGCCAAACCGGCAGCGTACACGCTAACACTTCATGAAAGGGGCCTCAAATGTTCCAGGCTCTCATTAAAGCTGGAGGTTTTAATGAGTGTAGAAGCTACGCAGAAACACTGTGCATCGTTTACCCACGGGGAAAATACTCATTTGTTAGTCACATTAAGGTTATTTATTTGTTTGTTTATTTTATTTAATATCATTTGCTTTAGAGAATATATTCCTGCAGAAATCTATTCCTGAAACCTGTTACAGGAATAAGAAGATAAACAATTGTAAATAAAAAATAACGTAATTCAAGGACGTGTTATATTAAAGACGGGAGGAAATAAACGTTAGAAACGTTAAATAGACCCAGTGAAATATTTACAGAGTGAAGTTATGAGCTGAAGGAACTCGGGCAAATTGAGCGTACAGCCCAGATCCCAGAGGTATTATGTGTTGTGTGGTTTGTCGGGCTTTTTTTTCTTCCCCTGTCCTCTCACACACACGTGTGAGCTGTAATGTGATGTACAGGAGCAGCTGCACGTGTGTGTGTGTGTGTGTGTGTGCGCACGCGCGCTCATTTTGGTTCTCATGCCAGAGCTCAGTAAAAGCCGGACAATCAGGACGTGACTTTCAATAAACCGCCGAACGACACAGCTCCCGTCTGTGTTTCTCTTCTCTTCCGTACGTCCTCTCACAGGCTCGCGCCTCTCTCCATGTTTCTCATTCTCTCTCTCTCTCTCTCTTTTTTTTTTTTCTTTCTTCACCCCCTCTCCTTTGTCAGTCCATCCTTCCACGCTCCAGCTCTAAATGTTGGCTGTGACACACTCGTCCTCGATTACGGCACTGAAAGAGACTCTTTGTTCGAGTAAATCCTATTGAAATAGGTCACACGCGCACAAACACCTCGCCACCCCCGAATTATATCGAAAGAGTCTGATAAAGTGGCCGCTCTCTTCAAAATCATACATACGAAAGCTCGAACGCATACTGTGCGTGTGTAGAGAAATATTGGAGATGAGTTTGGTGCACACTGGAGATTTATTTCTGGTTGCATTGATACAGCGTCACTGTGGTGATGTTTTTATCTTGTTTGTAAAGGAATATCACATCTTTTTCCTTTCTATCAGTGTAAAGCTGTATTATTTGTGTAGTGTAGCGCGTTATAGAATTTTTTAAATCTCGCGCATCATCGTTGAGTTGGGTTTAATGCTTCATCCGTGGATTGGTGGCTCTTTTTTTAATTTTTTTTTTTGGAAATATTGCTGTTGCTAAAACGGATTTTTCATGCCATGCTGTTTAACAAGGGTTTATTTGTTCCATTTTGATGCTAAAGCCCGCATTGATCTGTGCAGGATTTTCTGAGCCGATCCCTTTTCTCTTTCCAAGCATGATTACAACTCGACTAAATATCACTCGATTCATGGGCGTTCTTAATGGTCATTAAAACACAATTGACATTATCCTAATTCTAAACATTGATATTCTCCTATAGCAGTGCTTCTCAAAGTGGGCTCTGTCAGAGAATAATATTATCGAACACATTTAAACAATGAGCCTAATTTCTAAATAGTTGGATTTGTGAAAATAGTGTGTCTAAATAGTGTGTTTGTGAAATAGTTCCAATGGGCCCTGGCTTGGTTTTTCTTTATACCTCGTTCTTTAAAATACGTGCCATACCTGCTTTGTGCTTTTCCCTGCTTCTACTCTAGCTATAGCATAACCGCCTCGCCCCCCCACACAAACACCCCCACGCATCTCGCCACCGATCGATCACTAATTCAGCAAGCTAGAAGCAATGTCTGTTTTCCCCATGCACAGTCCAGTTCCAACATAGTGGAAAAAAAACATGAAAGTAATCACGGCTTTGATCTCGCCGCGTTTTATTATTACAATCTGCGCTGAATAACTTGCCTCTGATTGGCCCGTCCTGTATTGGACTTTTAGCCATATGTTCATCATTACGCCTCGTAACTCATGTAATAAGGAAGCTCGAGTCTGAGGCCCAAGGCCTGCATCCTAATCCCAATTAACTTTATATGGGACTGTGTGTGTGTGTGTGTGTGTGTGTGTGTGTGTGTGTGTGTGTGTGTGTTGGGGGGTTTTTCTCCCCTGGTTGTCTACACCATTGAAGTTTTTGATGTTGGTGTTATTAGTGTAATTCTGGTATCTAAATAGCGTCCATTAAAACCTGAAACAACAATGACAGAAGATGAAGTGTGTGTGTGTGTGTGTGTGTGTGTGTGTGTGTGTGTGTGTGTGTGTGTGTGTGTGTTTGTCGGCTAAGTTTTGAGACGAATGCATGTGGTTCTCGTGTCTTTTATTGATGCACACGATTTGGTCCAGACATATATTATCATTATGTAATATCTGTTCACTGGATCAGTTATTCAAATAAGAAATATGGAATATGGAAGAAAGGTGTACTTGTGTGTATCATGTGTTAGAGGTGGTTTGTTTTTGAAAGCCTACTTAGTTTGCTGATAAACCCAATCATTTTGATATTCTGGTCGGGGACGCCAAATGTTCACCGACGCAGTGGGATTTTTGAGCCTGTGTGTGTGTGTGTGTGTGTGTGTGTGTGTGTGTGTGTGTGTGTGTTACCACCTCTCGAGTCCTGCTCTTATCACTGACGCAGGGTTAAGGTGGTATTTTCCTGACTTCAAGTTCAGCCATATAAGTCCTATCTCATTTCTTAAGTCCATTCTTATTTAACACAACAGAATTAATATTTTATTCATAAAAACCAAGACCAGACACTTCAGTTGTGGCTACTAAAAGTTCGTTTACAACCTGAAAGCTTTTGTAACGCGTTATTATTTTGTCCACATTACACATTAGCTGTACGTTCTCCTACATGAATGTTTTTTTTATACAGATTTTGTCTTTGTTTTTTTTACTTCTACATTATTGAGTCAGTAAACAAAAAAAAAACAAACTTTTCCAACAAAAAATGAAATGAAATGAAGTTACCGAAATTTTGAAGTCAGGGTTTACCTGCTACACCGGAAGCAATCGCGGCAGGCAGAATCTTTAGGACAACTGTGGCAGATCGTCCACACCAAATATTGACTTTCTTTAGTTTATTCAAGTTTACTGCCCTTTGTAGTACGTCTGTTGTAGTTAAAGACATTTGATTTCTTTATTTTTGAAGGCATCTTTCTTTGCATGTGCCCAGGAGTCTCATGAGCAGTGAGAATTTGGCATTTAAGCTATATTAGAAACAAACTATTAAATACTCTAAATAGCTAAGTGTTAAATAGTTCTTATATTGTTTTAATAACAGGTGCACAATTTTCGATATTCATCGCTGGCCTTCTGCACTTAGACACTGAAACATCCTCATAAAACAGGGCAGACAGGACGTCAATTTCTGCAACCAAGCACTGATAGAAGGCGTGTGAGTAAACCATCTAGCCAGGCACGAGTATGCCGCACTGCGCCCTGCTTGCTTTTGAACCAAGCGATTTAATTGGATATCACAGCATCACAATTAACCATGCGTCTTAATAACAAGTACATTCGTTCAATCTCAACTGCTTTTTTGGATTTGCACTGATCTGCGCAGATGGTTCCAAACATGGGAACCCCATCGCAAGCTATACACCATGATTATGAAGAAAACTACGAGTTAGAGATGTTACATGTTAGCAAACAAAACTTTGATATTTATATTTTGTATTATTAACCTTCTGTGGTTTTTCTTTTTCATTTTTTATTTATAGTAATAATAGATATAGCGAAAAAATATGGGGATATTGAGCATGTCCATCATTAGGTTATGTGCTCCTGTAGTTCGTGTGTGTGTGTGTGTTTACCCAGCCTGCATGTAGAACTCCTTTGTGAAAATGTCTTTACGGATGTGTATAACAATACAGTTTTGGTCGCTACCTTTCCGATCGCACTGCAAGTGTGAGTTGTGAGAGCGGCACATCGCTCTAAAAACAGCAAAACAGCACGGGCGCTAACAACAGCTACACAATGACTGTGGTAACAGAGTTGCGTTAGCCTGCCAAGAGAGGACGTCTGGTTATTTGTGTGTGTGTGGGGGGGGTGCAGATGCGTAACGATGGCACATGCTTTTGCAGATGGCCATGAGATGGTTTGGGGGAGTAGAGGGTTATGGAAGTGAGAGAAACAAGGAAGTGGGGTTTTTTTCTTTCCTAGAAGATTTTGTGTGTGGGTGTTTGTGTGTGAAGAATGTTTTTCTAAAACTTTGAGATCTCCCTTAATTACTCCCATCAATTGATTATTTATGGAGGCAATTAATGGACTGTCAGAGAGCCAGTTGGCGTCTCACCAGCTCTGCAACAACTAAGCAGGTTCTTTGCGTTCCAAAATCAAGACACACACGCACACACGTCCTCTCGCTATGGTTGTCTTCCCTTTTCCTTATCCCTGCTCCTCTCTTCATATCGTTCCGAGTCATCGTGATTAGCCGTGTTTGTCCAAGCAGGATTTCACACAGACAGAGAAAGAGAAAGGGAGCGAGAGCTTGCGTCGTTCCACTCCTCCTCTCACCCCTCTCTCCGTTCCCTCTCTCCCAAGGTAGCACTTCCAAAGGTCTGTCTGCAGCCTTGCTTAAACCATTCCAGATTTCCTCTCATCTCCGCTGCTAATCCTCTGAAAATTGATTTGGCTTCGTGTTCCGAACGCTGCACCATCTGACTGTGTTTCAAGCTCCACCCGATTCACTACATGCTGCACTGTTGTTCTAGGTTGTAGGTTAGTGTCTGGCTGCTACCCATAATGCTTTGCGATGTGTCGAGGACAACAGGTGGTCTATATATGACTGTGGCTGATCTCTCCTACCTTTGGTTGATGTGAATGGCTAGTGAAGTGACATAATTTAAAGCAAATGTGACTCATTTCTAATACGCTCTTATGAATATATGAATGTTCAGTATAATAAATCATGGCATATGACTACTACTATTACTGTAGACAGTTGCTTGTTTTAATCCCAATTGCGTTGTATTCTTGTCGAGAGCTCCATTCAATGCAATTCCTACATTTTGTGGATTGAAAGACGGCCTTTCAAAATCCCAGTGTAATCCCTGGGCACGTCCAAACTCAAACTGATGCTGGTGAGATGTCTGTGACGGTGTTTATGTGACTGCACAACCACAGAATGATGTACAAACAGCGCACTATTACTGAAAAATCACAGCACAGGCAACAGGGTGCCAGGCACTGTTTTGGACACTGCACGAGTTGTTAACGTAACGTGGCTTTGCGTCATCTGCCTGCTGCATGTTAAGTCACATCCCAGCCAATCAGTAAGCGTTAGCGTAACAGTTTTTGGTCATGTGACCACCTCGTTAGCAACGGTGTTCTGACCAATCCGATTACAGAATACCCATCTGCCCCATGAAAAGCTCCTTTAGCATATCACCATAGTGATGGGCTTGGCCGGCCGCCATCTTGCCGCCTATTTCTCTCTGTGTATTTCCTGTGGGTCAAGAGCATGTCTCTCTCTCTCTCACACACACACACACACACACACACACATGCAGAGCAGCCTATTTATCCCATTTAAAAACACCGAACACTTTATTTTTTGCATGCAACATGTTGGGAATATAAACACACACCAACACACACAATGATTTTACCTGTCGGATAATTTCGTCCCATTTTCTGTAATTAAATAGGCATCATTAGCATGATTCCAAAGCTCTTATAATGAAATATATACTTTATATGGCAAGCATTCAGTTCTCAAAGACATGTTTTATTTATAGTATTTGCTTTCTTTCCCATCCAGTATGAGAAGCAACCTATCTTTGAATGTGTCTCATCACTACACCTACCATTATACATGAGCGAATGGGCCTGATGTATGTGTGTATGAGTGTGTCTGTGTGTTATTGCTAGGTTTACAGATTTAATATATTGTAATGCGGACCTCATACAATGTTAGATTGAACGCTGACCAACTCTGCGTGTGTATGCGTGCGTGTGTGTGTGTTAGTGAGACAGAGCGAATTGTAAGTGACTCTGGCAGCCTCACACATATGGCAGTAATTAGATTAAACTCAAAGAGGAAAACACTGCGAACACTTGCCAAAATCTCACTACCTGAAAGGCAGAGGGAAAATAATAAAAGAAGAAGCGAAGTGAAGATCTGTCACCTGTGGAAATATGGGAATAATACCTGCATTTTCGTTTTCTAATTACCGCCTCCCTCCTAATAGAGTGATTTTTATTTTCTGTCGCTCTGCCTTCGCTAACTTCTTCGCAAATATTATGCGCCGTCTGATCTGACAGCATGGAGAATTGCCTCCGTAAATCAGTCTACGAAACGGGAATTTTCTCTCCTTCTGCTTCTTTCTGCTTTCTACCTCACCTAGTTTATTTTTATCTTTTCTCTTCATTTTATTTCTGTTATTTCTCTTTGTGCAAAATGTATGAGTATTATTATGAATAAATATGTTTTGAATGGAAATGAATACATTAAAAAAAAAAAAAAACCTCAATATTAAAAAGGCCCGAGAGAAGAGAAGTGAAGCTCATAGAGAAACTGAAGAGAGCAATAGCAATAAAGATGGGAAGATGCAGATGGAGGTGACGGTGGAATCGGATATTGGTACGTAGCTGGAGATGGAGGTAGTGAGGATGTGAGGAGAGGATGGACGTTAAAGATCAATAAAAATAGAGCTTGGTAAGTATATGGACAATTGTGTTTGTTTGCTTTTATTTCTCACAGGAGAGGCGAATGAATTCCAGCCTAAGCAGAGAGCCGAGCAGGCTGGGTTTAATATGACCAATAGTAACTCTGAAGCACTTCTCGCAACAGTACAACATTCCAATTAGTAGCAGAGAACATTTAACCGCTGAGCTTCCTCTAACCTCATGAAGATGGAGGAACGAGGAAGATGAAGGTAAAGATAAATACAGTGGCAGTGGGAGATCAGCGGTTAAGGTGTTGGACAACTGATCAGATGGCCGTGCGTTCAAGTACCACCATCGCTAAGCTTAAACTGGTGAGCCTTTGAGCAAGGCTTTTAACCGTCATCCTGTTTCAATTGTAAGTCACCAAATAAGATCACCGCAAATATAAATAAAGTTAGAGGTAAAGATCATATCAAATAAATAAATAAAAGATAATAAAATGTGAATACAGAGAATGGTATGAGGATGGATGGATATAAGGATAGAGAGCAGGGGTGAAATTGTTGATAAATTTGAAGATGGAGACGGGATGAAGCTGGAGATGGATATGAGTATGGAGACAGGAGGTGAAGGTGGAGAAGGATATGAGGATGGCAATGTGAGGTGAGGATGCAGATGGATGGAAATGGGAGGTGAATGATGAGATGGATGTGGGGATGAAGATAACAATATTGAAGGATCTGAGGATGGAGATCACGGGTGATAGTAGGGAAATGAGGATGGAGGTGAAACGTGAAGATGAATATATATGGCTCAGGTGAAGATGGAGCTTTATATGAGGATGGAGACTGGAGGTGAAGATGGAGATGTATGTGAGGATTGAGACTGGATTTGAAGATGGAGATGGATATGAGGATGGAGACTGGAGGTGAAGATGGAGATGTATGTGAGGATGGAGACGAAGTGAAGATGGAGATGAATATGAGGATGGAGACTGGAGGTGAAGATGGAGATGGATATAAGGATGGAGACTGGAGGTGAAGATGGAGATGGATATAAGG
>JAQQZU010000011.1:16755871-16758371 GCA_030068025.1 Parauchenoglanis punctatus
AGCCTTACTGCATATAGCTAGATAGAGTGATAGGTAGTTTATTCATCTATTAAATTAAATCATAACAACGACCAGGTGCATGAATGTATGAATCGAGCACATTCAATGCAAATACATTAATTTGGTAAAGACTAAATGTATTTATTTAAAAATGTAGCAGGACTTTTATGTTCAGAAGATCAGAACTAGTCACTGGTTCGCTGTTTTTATCTGTTCCTGTCTCTGGTGAAATTTATAGTTATGCTACAAACAGACATAACTATTAAGCAATGAACTATTTTTATAATAGTTATAACATGTCCTTTGAAGAGTTAAAGGGCCAGTGCTGAGATTTTGACAGCGTCTGATGTTTATTAAACTATTCAGTTACAGTAACATTTTATTTCGACTTTCCTTGGTTTGATTACAATTACGGTGATTACATTTTCTTTATAGATATTCAGAACTGTCATCCTTTTTTCAGTTGGCCATATGTTTTTTGTTTTTTTGTTCTTTTTTTAACAGTCTGAACTCAGCTAGAGAGCAGAACATCTTACATCTCACATACTTCAGGTTTCTTGTTATCATCTTAAGCAGATGCCTAGATGACAATCATCTTGCTGCAGCCACTGACAGAATAGGAAGATAAAAACTTTTTCCTAATATCTCCACCTGAAAATAAAAAAACACACAATTAAGCATAAACAAAGTTTTGTAAATGTCAGAAAATGTGAACGAAAGTCAGCTGTAATTAGGAGCCGTTGCTAACATCATCCGGTGTTCTTCTTCAGAGTTACCCATCACACTCCTCGGCTGAGATTAATCCCAGTCTTCCTCCGATGTCTACTTTCCATCGCAACAATGGCACAAATCACTACAGCACCGCTTCCTGCACAGCCACCACAAATGGAACAGACAGCGCTATGGGTAAGATTATATTTCCATGGTCGAATAATGCACAAGTGGAACAGACAGCATTATGTGGGGTGACTGATGTCTGGGATTCAGCTTGATCTCAGGTAGCTGTGTGCTGGCAATCCCGACTTTTGGAGGGTGAACTGTGTGCATTGGTTGGATAAGAAAATTCCATTGCGTGAAAGAGGAACGCATGGTGGATAGGACAGTTTTCCCGTGACTGAGGAATATTTGCACTGCCTCACTGGTCAGAGAGAAAATGTGGAGTGTAAAAGTGTGTCATGAGTCAATAAATAGACATGATTACTAATCAGTTTTTGATGTTGTGTTATGATAAGATACAGCTGTGCAACCTTTGGTTATGACAAAAATAATCACGATTCCTTTTAGATCTGACCATCATGCCATTATGAAAACATCCAGACAATTGTGCTTCCACTTATTAAAAAAGAAAAAAACAAAACACAATATTAAACAGACCTTGGGACTGTTCATGCTTTTGGTTTATTTTTTAAAGGATATTGCCACATTGTTGTGAGAGGACATGCTGAAATACGATTTATGAACATGAATCCTGGTGTGTTTTGTGAGCATCCCACAAACTCAGTATGTTTCTTCATGCATTATTGCTATTTCCTGTAAAGTCAGCAATAGATGCTACATCTCCTTACTGTGTGTGTGTGTGTGTGTGTGTGTGTGTGTGTGTGTGTGTGTGTGTGTGTGTGTGTGTGTGTGTGTCTCAGACAAAGAGAAAGAGGTTTTAAAACAAAGAAGCATGTCAACCATGGGAGTTCAGTATCAGGTCACACAAAGCCACAATATAACTGATTCCAAATTTGCCCATCTGGATGGAGGGCTGAAAAAAAGACGCATGTTTACTTTTTATCAAACACATATGGACAGAGACACATACACACAAATACACTTTTTTATGTTTACTGAGTAATGGATTACAGGTCAGTATTATTTATCCTGATTTGAAAAGCGGTGCCAAAATTACAGCGTTCTAACAATCAACATTTACTGAACCAGAACATCCAAATTTCCTTTTACAATCCAACCTGATCAGAGTTGAAGTATTTCGCGCGAGTGAAGGTAATTGGATTTGAAATGAATTACGTTATTAAGTCCTCAGGCACTAACTGTGGCCTTCACTCCAAACTTAACGTCTTATAATTTTACATGCTAGATTCTGCATACAATTAATAGTATCACTACTAATGAATAAATGCTGCATTTATGGCTCTGTGCGCAGCATATAAGGAGCTATCAGTGAATGCTCTCCAATATGCCCTGTTTTGAACTTTTCCCGCCATGCTGTTCTAGTTAAGGCCACATCTTTCCAACTCTTTGATGATGTCTTTCCTCCAACTGTTCCTCAGTCTGTCCCTTCTTCTTTTCCCTGTGGGTTTCCAGTTAAGTCCTGGGTTGTGATGTTATCATCAGATTTCCTCAATGTATGCCCAGTACAGCTCCATGTCCGCCTCACAATCTGCTAAAATACAGGAACTTAACTAGACAACTGCCATAGCTGTACATTTGAATTTTATCATTTACATGTCTGTCATCTTTTATCCTTCAGTCATATGAATGAGTAAATACTTTT
>JAQQZU010000011.1:16760871-16770310 GCA_030068025.1 Parauchenoglanis punctatus
TAGGAGCCATTATGTGTGTATATGTGTGTGTGCTTACGTGTTTTCTGGCTAGTTAGCATTCCTCTGGTGTGTGTGTGTATGTGTGTGTGTGTGTGGATAATTGATAAGTCATTAAATATGTGTTTTGTATTGCGTATGAAGTATAGACTGCTCAGTGTTACTGTAGTGTGTGTGTGTGTGTGTGTGTGTGTGTTTAGAATTGACGTCAGCATTTCTGAGAGAACGAATTGCAAAATACTGGGAACACGCATTCTGAAACATTAATACACAGATTAAAAAGCTCATGAATTAATTAACTGGCACTCACGGCCAGGGGCATGCACACACACACAGAGACACACACACACACACACATCAATGGCTCACTAATTCTAGTATTAATCCTCCTAAGGAGGCTGTAGTGGATATTTAACATTAATATGCATGGTAAGGTTGTGTGTGTGTGTGTGTGTGTGTGTGTATGTGTGTGTTCTTATTTGTCATGGATATGTGTGTTATCATTATAGATCTACTCTCCTGATCACACCAACAACAGTTTCTCCTCAAACCCCTCCACCCCAGTGGGATCTCCACCCTCACTCACAGGTAAGTACGCATGTGTGTGTGTGTGTGTGTGTGTGTGTGTGTGTGTGTGTGTGTGTGTGTGTGTGTGTGGCCTGTCATCTCGAAGATATGAGTTGTGGTTTCATGCTTGGCAGAACACTAAAGCACACTACCAGATGTACATGATTGTGTACATGAGTGTATGTGTATAGTGTAGGTGGACTGACCAGTGTTTTGGTCAGACGAATTTGATTTCCGTTTTTTTTTTTTTTTAAACTACCCACAGACAAACACTTGCAAGCACTCAAAAGACCACATGAACCTGTATTATCAACGCTTAAGAAAGCGGGGTTTTTTTTTTTACAACGTTACAAGTAATCTAGCATTTTTTTAACTGTAGTGACAGTGTATATAGGCAACACCTACCTGATATTTACAAGAAATCCTCATTTCAACCATTTTACATGAAACAGGTTGAGGCCAAATGTCAGATGAGGTGAGAGCATTATATTTTACTTCCTTCGCAAGAGTCATTGCATTTACACACATTTCAGAAAGCATTAGTTCTATTTGCACAGATATTTTTATAAATTCCAGATTGATAAGCTCTTGTTCCAGCACGTGGTCAAATCTGGCTCATGTTTTGATTCACAGATCGATTCTTGATCGTTATCCAGATGAAAGAAAATATCATTCTCCAGTGATGCAACTGATTAGAGCTTGATTGACATAACTAATTCCATACGATTCTTTCAACCCTACTAGAGTTGAGTAGAAAAGGTTGCATAAGTGCATAGCTACATGCTTAGATGAGTGAAACAAATGAGCTCTTATTTTCTGAATGATCTCTAATTGTCTGTCTTTACCAGCTCTCTTAACCTTTATAAATGATTGGAATTCTCTCGGTTGTGAAATATTCACCTCCTGCACCTCCGATCTGCTCTAACTCTACTTGGCCATTCTTTGTTCATTCGTGACATATCTGTTAAAACTCTACCAGATGTTATACATTTGCTTCTTCAGATCGGGTCTGGAGACGGAGCAGGTCATAGCAAAAAGAAAAAATCCTAACTATTTTTACTCTTGATTTTGCTTTGTGTTGCCAAGACAACACATGAGTCCAAATTTAATTTAATTTTTTTTTCTTCTTCTAGTTTTGTATTGCATAATAGATTCATGCAGAAATCCTGGGGGATGCAAACTTTTGCATTCCGCTGTTCATTTTGTGTGCGTGTGTGTGTGTGTGTGTGTGTGTGTGTGTGTGTGTGTGTGTGCATGATCTCTCAGTGCTGCAGTAATAAAAGTTGAAAGTGTTTCGCATGCTAAAACCCTTGAGGAAAACTTGTACAGGAGGAGTGAGATAGATAAGGAAAGGGAAGATGGAGAAATAGAGAAAGTAGGAGAGAGAAAGAGGGATGGAGAGACAAAAGAAGAGAACGAGAGGCAGCTGTTTGCACCAATGCAGAATTTGGCATGCAAACAAGATGGCCGCCCAAACCTGTGCCAAGATTTTCTGCTCCACTCATCAGGTCTGAAAGATGGCTTAATGGCGACCTGTTTCCCAGCAACTCCACCCCCCCCTCCTCTCTCTCTCTCTCTCTCTCTCTCTCTCTCTCTCACTCTCACTCTGATCCAGCTGTTGTGCCCCCTCCCCTGTGCCAATTACTGTTTTCTGCAACTGCAGATGCGAACTTTGCCTGCTGCTACTGTGTGTTTGTGTGTGTTTGTGTGTGTGTGTGTGTGTGTGTGTGTGTGTGTGTGTGAATGAGAATAAGAATATTACCAAAGAATTCTGACAAACAGCAGAATTGTCATTTATTTATTAGTATGTTAGACAAAACCAGTTAGAACTGTTTCGAAGCAGTCATGCACAAGAAAATGTTAATGATTGTATGTTGCTCTGATTTTAAATATTTTGTAGAGCTTAATCGTCACAAGACTGTCAGCTGGACAGACACACACACACACACACACACACACACACACACACACACACATAGAGACTGGAACACACACTCTATATCATCATTCATAACAAGTCTGTTCCTGTCACCCTTTATCACATCAACTCTGTATCCATATGTCAGCTTTAACACCTCTGCCAAATTCAAATACCTTTAGTCATTTTTATTTGATTGTTTATTCTGTAAATGTCACTGAGGGTGCTAGCATCAGATATTTTATACACATAAAATTCACTAAAGATTATGTTTGTTTCAAAAAATAGTTAAGCCAAACATTGAATAATTGGATAAAGATGTGATTTAAGCCTTCTTCACTTGTAATAATAATATTAAAATAGCAATTGTTCTATCTCTCTCTCTCTCTCTCTCTCTCTCTCTTTCTCTCCATAGCTGCAAGTTCAGCCGTTTGGTCCAGAAATGGTCAGGGAGCCTCATCCCCAAACTACGAGCCTCCGATTCACTCACTGGTAAGAAAGTGAACAAATGTCCTGGTGCTGTTGTTAGTTTACCTCACAGACCCCCAATTAAGCAAAAGTCACAGCAAGTTTGTTGATGTGCATTAATGGTGAGCTAGATAAACACTAGACAGAGCTTTTCTCCAATTCGGGATAAACATTAAAACAAAAAACTGCTCAGCGTTTTGTACATATCACAGGGCATGGTAGGATGCTAATGGCTTAACTGTGACATGCAGTGCATCTGTCTGGAAGCATCTGCACTCCACTCGTTTATTCAGGTTTTTCTTTTAATGTGTCACTCGTCTGTATATGTTTATTTATACATATATGTCCCCTTTACTTTGAGACAACTCAAAGCTTAACTTACAACAGAAACAGAATGAGAAAGCAATTAGTAACAGACTGAACATAACAGAGAGACTTATATAATCTCCCTCTTTCCCTCTCTCTCGCGTTCTGTAGCAGAATCGTATAGAGGATCGTCTGGAGAGACTGGATGATGCGATTCACGTCCTTCAGAGGCATGCGGTTGGCCATGGGGACCTGCACAGCCTCATCACGCCATCACACACGCACTCACATTCACACACGCACTCGCACTCACACACCCACAATGGAGCCATGGGCACCCTGAGTACCAGCTACAGCACTGGCCTGCTCCCGTCCAACAGACACTCACTTATGGTAAGAGCTCATGACGGCTCTGTGTGTAGGCGTGTGTGTGTGTGTATGTGTGTGTGCGTGTTTACCCAAAACCGCTCTCTCTCTCTCTCTCTCTCTCTCTCTCGCTCTCTCTCTCTCTCTCTTTCTTTGTGCATCTCGCTCTCCCACACTGCGTTGTGAGTGGAAGAGGTCATCTACATCAGATGTTATGATACTCGCACACTATCAGTGTCACTCTAAAAGTGAAGTCTTAGAAGGCAAAGGCAAAGATGGACAGATTTAGAGACCGGATGAAGGAAAGAAAGCTGAAACATGCACATTGCCAGGGCAGTGCGAAGAACATGAGGCCTGACTATTACCATGTGTGTGAAACTGGTTCAGTAATCCAGACAAGTTCTTTATCTCTATCTGTCTCTCTGTCTTTCTCATTCTTTTTAATGTCACTTTTTTTTCTACTTCTTTTTTTCTCTTTGCCTTTTCATCTTTCCACCTGTAACTGTTTCACTGCACCCATTTTGCACTCTCTATTTTTAATCTGATTTATTTTTTCATCCATCCTGTAATCCTCTCTTCCTCTCCCACCTCTCTTCTCAGTTGCTCACTTTTTCCACATTCATACTGACTGCTAAGCTGGTATTTGTTTCAGCTGTGTATTTTTTTCCCCCTGCACTCTCTGCGTCTGGACATTTGGACGTCTTGGCATGAGGGATTGTGGGTAAATGTCGAGGATGATTGGATGCTATGGCCATCATGTGACCACTGCACATCACTAACAGCCAACAGACCAAAACTAAATACAGGAAATGACAGAGACACAAACAAAGTGAGGTGGAACAAAGGAAAAAATGAATGAAGGGGGGAGGAAAGGGAGAGAAAGACTGAATGGTGGAAGAAGGAGAGACAGATGAAGAGACCAAAGGAAAAAGAGGCAGAGAGCAAGAATGAGGGAGAGATAGAAAGTAGAAGACTTGAAAGAAAAACATCAAGGCAGATTCTGGTAATGTCTCCCATATTTAAGTTTGGTTTTGATTCTTGAAACAAGTCATAAAAGCTTTCGGCAAGCGCTGAGAACAAAGGATGAGAGAGAGAGAGAGAGAGAGAGAGAGCATTCCATGTCCTCTTCAACACTACCTCAGAAAGACACATACACATGCTCTATTCCAGAAAAACAAACATGGCCTTGCCATTTCACAAACACTCACTAAGACAGGAGGGCCCTAAAAAGTGTAGCTGTTTGTTAGTGTTTCCCCTCTGCATGCATGTTCGTGTGTGTGTGTGTGCATGTCAATTGAACACACCTGGTATGAGAATCCTGACAGAAAACAGTTACGCATGAGTCACTATGTTCGGTCATGGCACCATCATGAGTGTGAGTGTGTGTCTAATCTGACCTTCACTTCCGAACCCTTAACAGACTGCTCTTCATTTATCTAGCTGTTAATTTAAGGAGTAGTACAGAAACGCCATTCAGGAGAATTCCTTTTCTTTTCTTTTTTTTTCTTCTTTTTTTTCACACTCATCAGCTCAGTTAGTGATGGTCATGATGTAACACAAGAAGCAAGTTTAAAAACAATGGTGAGGTCCTTATATGCTACATCTGTTTAGTGCTATGTGGAGTTATATGTATTCACTCTGTCACCATCTGTGTGTGTGTGTGAGAGAGAGAGAGAGATTGAGATGGGTTGATAGAGGAAATCCTGACTTCGTACAGATCAGAAAGTGTTCATACAGAGCAAAAGCTCTGACTGGCTACCTCACTGATAGTGTTTATTGTTAGGTGCGTTTGTTTTTGCTCGTTTTAAATGGCTATATTAAATGGAAATTTCTTTGTCATTTCAGTGCTTTGGCAACACTGTAAAAGTCACGCACAATAAGACGCGATAAAGAATTGAACTCTTGAGAGAGAAAGCAAGGAATATTATGGCAGCAAAAATAAAGTTCATTATTTTAGGGTTGCTTTTTTAATGTTAATTTGCTTTTTACATAAAAACACCTTACAGAAGAAATATTCTGCCTGTCTCTCAGTCTCTGTCCATCACTGTCTCTCTTCCTCTCTCTATCTCGTCTTTCCTGACATTCCTTTTTTCTGTTTCTAGCTTGCTTTCTCCCATCCTCATCTCTTTCTCTTTTTTTTTTTCTCTCACTTTCTCTCTCCTCAGCTTTCCTTTGCTCTGTCTGCATACTTAGCTCTTTTTCCATCTCTCTCTCTCTCTCTCTCTCTCTCTCTCACTCTCACACTCTCTCTCCCCTCTAAAGAAACAGCTGTTTCATGTTTCTCTGCATGGTTGGAGACCCTGAGGTCATCAGCCAGCAGGTGCTCGCATGATGGAGAGATGGAGAAAGAGGAGTAGGGGGAAGGGGGTCGGGGTGGAAGATTTATGTTTTCCTTCCAGTTTAAGGAGGAGGAATGCCATAGCTCACAACACTTGCACACACACACACACACACACACACACACACCATGCATTGGCGTGTACAGTACAATTTAGAATTCTTAGATTCAGATTAATCAAGTAGCTTTAGATTTCACTTGATGTTTCTCTCACTTACCTGTGTGTAAGACCTGAAAAATGGATTAACATACACCCTGAGACTTTCCCCATCACACACACAAGCATAGATGTAGAGCAGTTTCCACTCGTACACTCCCATGATGAATTTTGACACACACACACTGACACACCAGTACATAGTACATTTATATCAGCTGTGTTTGTGTTTCGGATTTTTCATTTCGGACACACACAGACACACACACACACACACACACACGACTACTGCACTTTAGCTGCTAGGTGATGTATCGTGCTAATCTTTAAACACTCTTTGGACTAATCTGTAATAGAGAGAAGAGCTTTTTGTTGTAAGCAGGTTAAAGGGCTGATCGTAAGCTTCACACACTCAGATCTGAGAGTTAGTACTTCCTAATCACTCTGTAATGCTCATTAAAAGGCTGTCTTTTTGGAATAAACGTCTAAGCTGCTTAAAATCGTCTTCAGAGAGCAACTTACAGACAAATTCCATCTGAAGTATTTTAAAGCTTCAAAAGCTTTTTAACTTGCTTTACTTCCCTTCTTTATCATTTCTGTCTCCGTTGTACTGTACAGCGATACATGGAGCGACGCAACAATGTTAAAACGAGTTTTGTTCAATCGTGCTCGACACTTTAAAAGGCCAGTACGCTGAACAGATTTTCCAAATTGTCCACAGAGGTTTGTGTAGTGCTGGATTTTTTTTTTTTTTTTTCCATTTGAAAGATTTGCGTGGCCAAATTCCAGAAAAAGAGAAAAAGAACAGACTAATCTGCATTGTAATCTCCCCAGCGTACTTATTGTTATGAATAACTGGTGACATGAAACAAAAAGCAGCACATTAGAAACAGATCTCTCACTATCACTTTCCCTTTTCCTCAGTCTGTTGTTCTTGTTCTCTCTCCTTCGCTCACCTCATAGCCTGTGTTAGATCTAATAGTCACCTCTTTCTGTTTCTGTTTGCCTCCAGAGATGAGCAGATCAACAGCTGTGGAGAAAGAACGAGAGATTGGGTGTGTGTATGTGTGTATGAAATCATGGGAACGCTATGTTGAGAGCTGGGCGCAGCTGGAACAGAGAGAGCGAGAAAGAGAGAGACACGCTGACAGATAGCAGAACACACTCTCGCACTGCCTTCAGCACAGGAATGGACAGAAAAATGCACCCAGAATTGTTTGATTTTAGTATATTTAATTAGAATGTTACATAATTTAACACGAGTTATTTAATCAAAAGTTTATTTATATCTCAACATTGTCATTTGAAAGTCTGCTCAATGCAGTGGGTTTCTCTCTCTCTCTGTCTCGCTCTCTCTCTCACACACACGCACACACACACACACACACACACACACACACACACACACAAGCATATATGCAGAGAGGGAGCTACTGATGGTTCCTGTGAAAGGAAGTCTGATTGTTCCAGTATATTGAGTTCTAGCTCAGCTGCTCATCTGTTCATATTAACAGTTGCACACACACACACACACACACACACACACACACACACACACACTCAGGAGTTTAAACTTTCTTTAACATAAGGTCAGGAATATAATTCTCTATGCTAACACATTCATGTACAAGAATATCAGGCTCTGCCTTGACAAGCTTGACAAATGTACAAATTCTATGTATTCTACATTTATTCTTTAATATTTGAGTCATTAAAATCTTTAAAAAAAGCAAAGACAGAAATGAAAGATTATTAGTGTTATTCTCCTCTTTTCGTATTTTTATAAGCTACAAAGGATTTTACAAAAGTAATTAAGCTCCTGAGAAAAAAGTCTAATAATACCCACGTGTGTTCCCACTGTGTGTGTGTTTGACACTCTAATGAGAGAACAGTGTTAAATGTCCTTACAAAGAAAAAAAAATAAAAATAATAAAATGCCACTAGGCATTAGGGCCACAATAGGGCCAAAATGTTTCCTTTTGGTTGCTAAGCTGAAGGTTAGTGTTAGATTTAGGTGTAGCATAACATTAATTAGCTGCATTAATAATTATGTCTCATCTTCATAAAGTTATAAAAAGCCAAAATGTTTCCTTTTCCTTCTAGGAGTGAATTTAGTGGAAACTATTTGAATGGTTCGGATCACTTTGTATACAAAATGGCCTCCTATAACAAGTAGATATGAGAAGTGCCATTCCAATGTAGCTTCTTATTTCTAAAGACTATATGGACTAAGAGTGATTTTATTGCCCTCAAGCTGAACTGTTAATCACATTTACATTTATAGCACTACGTGTGCCTTTTGCAACTTTCTCAAAGTGTCATGAATCTGCTATTATTGTAGTAACAACAAGCTAATAACTTGCTAAATATTTAATAAAAAATATAGTGGTAACAGTATCTCACTATATAATTGATGGTTGTGTAAAACCTCCAATATCTTTTGCTTTTTGGTGTAAGCCTTTCAGATATTCTCCAGCATTCCTTTATAATGTATTTTACAGTGCTTATGAATGTGTTATAACAACACTGTGGTGCTACCCATGAGATAACGTGTTACTAATCCAGTTGTAGGCATAACATTAATTAGCTGCATTAATAATGTCAATGGAAGGTCCTCACAAGGATAGTACGACAAACGTGTGTGTGTTTGTGTGTGTGTGTGTGTGTGTGTGTGTGAGTGTGTGTGTGTGTGTGTACACGCTCACATGCTGAAAGGTGCTGTCAGTGGGAGGCCTGGTCTCCATCTCTCATTTCATGCACACAAACGGTGTGTGAAAGAGCTCATTGGTGTGTGATCATTCCAGCCCACGGCGGTCACGGCTAACCACTAATTAGCTCAGCTGGGGGGGGCTGAAGGTTCGAAGGGCTCAAATTCCCACAGAAAGGAAAGTTATGATTTATTTTCTAAACGGTGCGAATCACTACATCTTTTGTTACTTTTGGTAACACACACACACACACACACGTGCATACACTCATGTACACACTTGTACAAGCAGAAATAAATGAGACTATGCAGCTCTCAAGAGGTGAGTGAAGTATATCGTAAGCTTTAGGAAAACTATTGAGGGTGTGAGATGCGAAATGTGGGTAAAAATGTTAAAAGGGTGCCAGAAATGGTGTGGCTTATTAGCGCTGATTTTGATAAGAAAGTTTACTTCCTTTTGATACATTGTGGAAACACCTACAATTAACAAGGCCTGTAGGAATACAGCATCATGTCTGATTGGTCAGAATGTTTAATGGGAATACAGCATCATGTCTGATTGGTCAGAATGTTTAATGGGAATACAGCATCATGTCTGATTGGTCAGAATGTTTA
>JAQQZU010000011.1:16775510-16787757 GCA_030068025.1 Parauchenoglanis punctatus
TGGGTGACCCGGGGATCGAACCCAGGACCTTCTTGCTGTGAGGCGACAGTGCTAACCACTGCACCGCCGTGCCGCCCTAAAAAATAATATTTGTTTATATAATGTTTATCAAATCTCTAAAACCTCCAGGTTTTGGAATTGGACTCAAACTGCTGTATACATGTTTAATTATTATATCAAAGACCCAAAAGTCCAACATACACTACAAAATGTATTTTGTGTAGTATTACCCAACATACAGACTATTTTCTCAAACAAATACACACACACTTAAACATTCTTGCCGAGTTATTCCCAGGCTGTCCCCGGTGTTGAGCCGGGTTTTAGCTGTCTCTCACACATCAGAGTAGGGTAGGCAGAATCCCAAAAATATTCTCAAATACCTCCAGGATAAACTCCACATTTACAACAAAAATGGGGTTTGTAGCTTTTCACCTGGACTTGATTGACACAAATCTGACAGTAAGTAGTTCATTTGTGTTTGTGTTTGTTTTGTTTTGGGTTTTCTGGATTTTGTCTTTCTTTTTTTTTCAATTTATGTTGAGATGTTTATGTTAAGTTACACTTGACTTAATGTTGCTACTACATCATACTTTAAAATGATTACACTGATGGTAAGACAGATAATAACAGCAAACCATAAATGATGAACATCTGCACCCTCTGACCCTCTTTCACCCTATGAAAGTATGAGAATGCTTACAGATTTGCAGTTTTTAGTGTGTTTTAATTCAACCTGCATTGGCTCCGCGACAGATCTTTATCCGAGAGTGTGTCAACTTCCAATCACAGAGCTTTACCCAGGAAATGTAGCTGTTCTCTGGAGATTATCGTCGGTGACTTGATAGACAGAAGTAGTGACCTACTACTTATATTCATAAAATAATTTAGAAATTAAACCATGTGTCTCATCTGATGTTAACATGCCATGTTTCTCTTTCTCCACTGGACCACTAAGCCAGTACTTAGGCATTTGAATGCAGAATTTATCAGACAGTTTAAGAAAGCCATTATATCTCTTATGTATGGAGGAATTAATTGAATTGGAAGCCATTTTGGGTTTGACCTAGAAGTTGCTGGATGTTACTTGAATCATGTGAAAGATCAAACTGAAGAGCAAAAGGAAGTGGGCAACTAAATAAAATCGAATCTAAACATTAAATTGCTGTTTAAAACCCAACTTTTGATATGAGAAACTTTAGCAGACTACACTACTGAAGTTTTTTGTGCTGGTAGAGAAGTGCTTCAAGCCAGAAACATTTGTAATGACTGTGTTTGACCAATCAGTGGTCTATAAAATTGTTAGCTCCACTCATATGTACTAGCTAAGCTCGCATGGTATGTGAGCAAGAAGGGTAACAGAACAGCCTGGGTACTTAGGTATAGCATGACTCATAAGCTTGTGGAAACAACAACATGGAGGATTGTGGGTAATTTGCCGAACTGAGCCATACTCCCTCCTGAAAAGAGACTTGAAAAGTATAACTGGTACTAGACTAAAGGCAGTGTGATGCACTGAAAAACTGTTCAGAATACAATAACACAAAATAAACAAGTCTATGTGCTATTCATCGGGTAGGGTGAATGAAAGCTTTTGACGCAGACTCTATTTAAACAGTGTCATGACTAATAAGCGAATACTTTGTACGTTTCAGCCCTGGCCCTCACCACACTAAGTACTCACTAATAGGATGATTAAATTAAATAAATATTCAGATTTGCAAAGAACTAAAATGGGACTCGTCACAGTTTATTTTTAAATTCCTTTTAACAAATACCACCTTATAAAATGTTGGTGTAATATTCGATTAATTGCCTGAAGTCCAAGCTTAGCTGTATCCCAGTGTTCTCAGGCTCTGGATCCACTGCAACGTCTGGCCAGGAATAAGCTGTTACTGAAGATGAATGAATGATTGCTCAGATGAAAACAGTTTTAGTTGCGGACTCATTTTCGAAATCTTTTGTCTCTCCTGGCCATTTCATATCACACTCTCGCAGCACCAATGATGATGAGGATCTGACTCCGGAGCAGAAGATCGAGCGCGAGCGTGAGAGACGGATGGCAAATAACGCACGAGAGCGTCTACGTGTACGAGACATTAATGAGGCATTTAAGGAGCTCGGGCGCATGGTGCAGTTGCACCTGAAGAGTGATAAACCGCAGACCAAACTGCTCATCCTGCACCAGGCTGTCGCTGTCATTCTCAGTCTCGAACAGCAGGTCCGAGGTCAGTAACATTCAGTTGCTCTCAGTCCCATTCAGCTCAGTTCAGCTGGCCTGATGTCTGCAACACAGTCCATAATGTCTCAGTGTTCACCTGCATCCAGCTCAAATTACCTCAAACACAGATTTAATGAAAATAAGGTTGAACAGATCTAATGTCAGTTTCCATTCATTCAGTTTTCCATTCTATTAATATAATTTGTTGTTTTTTTATTTTCATATTTTTGTTTATGTTCCTTGTATAAAATCCATACACATATTGGCTGTAAAATAATAAATAAAAATCACCCAATATTGACCACCCACTAAGCAGCAAGGGACTTTCTAAAATGTTTTTTATAGCTTTTATCATGAGCCAAGCTATTTTCATTACATAAATCAAACCACTTACATCCACACTTATCCTAGTTACACTACATCATTTTACATGATTTATTTATATATACATGAACTGGTTTGTAGGTTTGTTCCCATAGTTCCCTCTACAGTATTATTTTTGGTTGTTAAGGCTCTTTGTGTGAAATATTTCTTCCCTGCAGTTTCACCTCTAACCACTCGGTGGCACTGTCTCAAGTAAACACAGACCTTTGTGCCCTGTTGAAAAAGGCCCACTGATGTACAACAGGTCCACTGTAATACTTCTAACTAGAAATCCTTAAATAATCGTGTGTGTGTGTGTGTGTGTGTGTGTGTGTGTGTGTGTGTGTGCTTATTCATCAGAGAGGAACCTGAATCCAAAAGCGGCATGTCTAAAAAGGCGAGAGGAGGAGAAAGGGTCATCAGATGCCCCGCCCCTTTCAATGGGTGGAGCTCACCACAGCATGGGTGACGCCTCCAATCCAATGGGACAAATGTAAAAAGCCACACCTCCTCCCTAAAATGGTCAGATTTCACTTTACACTAATCTGCTGTTGCTCATGTGTACCGTCTTACCTGACCAAAAAAAAAAACAAAACAAAAAAAACACCAACTCAAATTGGTTCCACAAACAAACAAATTGTTCATCTGGATTAAAAATTGAAAATTGTTTTCCACTTTTTCTTCCGAAAACCAGATTTATAGCTTAACAAAAGGGTGAGAAAATGAGCATAGCTATTTTATTCAACTGATTGGAACGACATTGTTGTGAACGGCAATAAAATCAGAACAATAGGAACAAAATTAATATAATCCTCCACCCTCATTTAACGCTGGGTACATTTTAACAACAGATTGGCAGTAAGTGTATTTGCAGTGTGGTTGTGCTGGTAGATTTTTCATTTCTAAATGTTTATGATGTGTTACATGAGGGGAAAATAAACGGAATACTTTAGAATTGTATCTGTATAGCATAAACAGGTTTCAGGAAAATGATTTGGTGTTTCATAACTTCTACATACAGTACATTTGATGACCAGATAACAAATGAGTGATGGCCTAGTTTTAGTCCACCTTCATCTGGTCAGTGTAATGCCATGGAATGACCACCACCCGAATAAGGCTGTGAACACACAGCCACAACCTGCTGAAACACATGCATCAGATATCAATCCTATGTGTTTGCTTAGAGGGTCATTACATACTTATACATTTACAATCCCCTATAAGCATTATTACTGAAATATATATAGCAAACCCACCCTTTTAGAAACTTTACAAACCTCCATGAAATATCTGTATGAGGAAATGTTTAACTGTACTTCAGATAACACTAAGAGCACTCCTTAAGTTCTTTTAGAGATAGAGGTTTTTTAAAAAGTCAGGAATGTTGAACTTTGTCTTCTGGCATGTCTTGTCAAAGGTTGGGGTTGTAGGCTCAGTATATCTGAGTGATGTGTAGATAATAACTTGACAACATGACTACACAGCTAGAGGTATTATATGTGATATGACAGTATAGCATGTCAAGAACCAAGAACTCATTTATCTCCAGTTCTCAAAAACCAGTTTATAAAATAGCAAAGCAGGTTTCTCTAACAAGATTCCATTATTTTCATTGACTAGATAGATCCTGAAATAAGTAAGTGAAGTCACTAATAGACCATGTGTAAAACTGGTCCACCAATGGAGTTAGAATTTGTTTAAAATATATGGAATTACATGAATAAAAAAAAATGGAATTGCATACACAATTTTTTCATACAAATAAAATTTTGATGAAATAATCAAATAAGATTTTTGTAACATGCATTATTATTGACATCTCTGTATTAACAAGTTACTGACACAATCATTTCCAATATTATTAAGATTTATGAGGAATTTCTATGCAGCTAAATATGATGTGTTGGCTTGGTTTGAGTTGTTTAGCGTGCACTACTTGTGTGTGTGTGTGTGTGTGTGTGTGTGTTTGAGTGCACCCTTTCAGTCTCATTAATCAAAACATATCTATTTTTTCTCTCTCACTCTGTCTCAGGTCAAAGCTGCCAGACTTTATGAAAATGATGAGCGACCACTTCCTTTGACGACATCATTTCCTCTATTAAACAATCAAATCTGACCAGATCAATCAATCAATCAATCAATCAGATTCCTGATGAGTCACCTTATTTTGTTCATTCCTCTCCATGATCCCTTAAGTTTCTTTTCTTTTTTTTTTCCCAACATAATAACCTTACATGTGCATTGGCTATGGGGGGGAAATCTACTCTTGTTTTTAACATTCCCAAGTTTTTTTTTTTTTTAAAGGAACAGTAGATATTTATGATGATTTTTTTTTCATTATCTTATTTAGAATATGTGCAAATGGTTGGGGGATTCTTCAAACATATCATGATGTAAAAAGCTTAAGAAAAAAAGAGAAAAAAAAAGCCGCTATGGGTTTTACTGGCAATCTATTTTTTTCGTACCGTGGACAAAAATCCTCTCGCACTTTTCTCTTTCAGAGCGAGTAGATTTGTATTATGGTTTCTCAGAATTACGGGGAGAGTTAGCCACAGCAACAGTGTACAATTTCACAACAATGGTGTAAAAACTTGCAATAACACTCATTAAAAAAAAAAAAAAAAAAGAAGTGTACTTCTAGCACAGCGGTTCAAGGAGATGCCACTGTGTGTTTTAAAAAGCGTGCGAGTACAGCAGGACAAGAAATGACTTTTTAACCAGCAACCTCCCAGGTGAGATTGAGATTTTAAACAACTTCGAAGGTCATTCCAGCACATTAAACAGATTTTATCTTACAGAATGGCGACTATTGCAGAGAAAACGCTTTGTTTTTCAGAAGTGTAGATACTTCTATATCTAGCGCGGAGATTTCAGCTCTAATCTCTCTCCTTACATGTCGGAAATGGCCACATCCAGTCATTTAAATCACCAAACTAAACCAGTATTTCTTTTATTTTATTAGTTTGTTTATATTCTTACTTGTCCCACATCTCTCTTTCTCTCTCTCTCCCTTTCCCCCCCCTTCTCATGCCCCCCAGCAAATGCAATTTTAAACACGCTACACTTGTACCAACGTGCCTTTTAGAGTTCATATCATCACACAGTGCGAGAAGGACGTTATCAGAAACATTTTTTTAGGATGCAAGCTTAGGGAGAATTGTTAGTCATTAGGTCTATGCAGTCAGGTGTTTTACAGCCTGGGATTTAAAAAAAGTCAAAAGGAAAAAAAACGTATTTTTTGGATAAACTGTATTTAATGTACTGTATGCCTATATGTAATTAGAAGGCGTGTCCTGGACAGAGTATCGTATATATATTGCGATTCTTAGTCCTGCCCCCCGAGTCCACCTTAAACCCGCTTTCCCTTAAAGCTCACAGTTTCCATTGACACGTCTGTTATCGAGCGTTGTATTATAGCTTATTACCTGCTTTTTATGAATATTGGCTTGTCCGTGAGCCGCTGTAGTCTTCAGTACAAATGTGTGGTTGTATGTGTAAAAATGACTCTTCTTTCTCTTTTTTTAAAAAAAAAATAATAATAATCTTTATCTCTTATTCTTTGTCTGTTTTTGGTTTCTGTTAAAAAGAAAGAAAAAAAAAAGAAAGAAAGAAAAAGGGGGGAAACGTGTTCAGCCGTATGAGATTCAACAGCGGCTCCTGCTTTTATCTGTGGTTTGTTTTGGGTTTTTTTCCCCTTCTCCAATCAACACGAGGCACTGAAACTGGAAAAAAATTTATTAGAAAATCAATATATATAAATGTAGAAATATATACAATATATAAAAAAAAGTGTTGTTTTCAAGAGGAGAGATTGATGCTGAATGGTTTCTTGGGTTTTTTGTTTGTTTGTTTGTTTGTTTTCCTGGAGCGCTGTGATGCATCAGTGTTCATTTTAAAAAGAGTGAGACGTGACTCCTTAGTGATCCGACATGTCATGTGACAGTACGGAAGCCTCTGCAGGACAAAAAGGATCAGAGCCCAGCTCGCCAGCTGGCTACAGAAACAGACATTTGTACATTTTATGCAACAAATGCAAACTCAAACCATTATTTTGAAATCGTGTATGTAAAAGTTAT
The DNA here is from genome assembly GCA_030068025.1 of Parauchenoglanis punctatus. NCBI lineage: Eukaryota > Metazoa > Chordata > Actinopteri > Siluriformes > Auchenoglanididae > Parauchenoglanis > Parauchenoglanis punctatus. The sequence continues at coordinate 16,782,174 of JAQQZU010000011.1, forward strand.
ATTTTTACATGTAGACTGTTGTTATTTTGTGTTTAGATAAAACATTGTATCGCTTTCTCTTTTTTTTTCTTTCTTTTTCTTTCTTTCTTCGTTAAAAGGCGAAAAAGTAACAGTAACTCTGTGTGTTGAAAAAAACGTGTCACATTTGAAATTGTAGTGAGGTCAACAAGCTTCGAAATTGTTTCTTTTAAGGAAAAAAAAAAACATTGCTTACATCGCTGGGAACATTTTTCTTTTGAAGAAAACAGGAGGTTGGATAACAAAGGTATATAATATTTGTCTCAATCTCTACGATCATGACATTGCCATGTTTAATTGTACTTTTTTGAAGAGATATGTGTAAATAGTCAGGGTTTATGTCATTTTGGTTACTGCAGACGGCAGAGTAACGCGGTTTTAGATTCAAACCCAGCAGTTTTTTCTTTCATGGCCAGGTGTTAAAATAAATGACTCCGCTGTCCGTCCACGTCAGCAATCGACAAGAGTTCGGTCCTTTTTGTAAAATAAGTGAAGAAGAGAATAATTGGCCCAAGTCAGTCAAACATGGTTCTTCAGAGCAGACATTTGCCATTAGCTCTTTAAAACTGCGATTTTCTATATAAGTTATGTATCTGGTGCAGCCGGTTTGTTTTATTATACAGTACCTTTAGCTTACATCGCAGTTAAGTTGTGCTTTCAAAGGCTGACATTTCCACTGCAGTGTTTCATCTCATAATAGAGTAACACTAAAACGGCACTACGAATTTTTCAAGGAATTGCGGGAAATCAGAACTAATTTAACCAAACAATGTTTTTTTTTGTTTGGTTTTTGCAAGGGCAATCCTTTTGTACCAGGAACATTAGTGAAATAAGAAAAAAGATCAGTTGTGTCGCAGATTTTTTTCCTTGCATTCTTTGTTCATGCTGTATGTATAATTTTTTCACTTTTTTATTTTTCCAGCTTGTCGTAAGAAACAAGCTCAAATACAGTGTTCTCCACTGAGCATTTACCCCTGCCCCCATCCCAACACACACACACACACACACACACACACACACATGCAGACTTCACTAGAATCTGAAGCTGGATTGACCGAATAATGACCAAACTTTTGCAACCAGCAGGTGTTTGTTTTCTAATCTGATAAAGTAAAATAAAGAAAGAAAGGGAGAGGGGTTTTGGATTATTTATTTTTTTCTATTGAAAGCATGAGAACACTTTGTCACTGCCAAATGCACTCTGGAAAAAATGCCAGTATTTGTAGTTTCATTACACAGTAATGAAATGTCTTAATCCAGGATGATATTAGTCTCCATTGCGCCAGCTGTAAGATTTCGGACCATGGAAATAATCTACACTTTTTGTCCCTCCTTGCCTATTTTCATTCTTCTGAAATTAGGAACAAATATTTAGGATGCGTCACCAGTGAATATACAAAGTTATTCCATTTGTCTTCAGTTTTGTTGGGTTGGTTTGTTTGGTTTTTTTTGTTCCAGTGAAAGGTGACGCTTGTCATATGCACATTTGTGGAAGTCTTCCATGATGGTTTTCTTTTCAGTTTGAAGTAAAACTCGTATCTTAAATCATGCAGCAACCTTTTAAAAAAGTGAAAATAAATGAAGAACAAGCACAAAACGACTGGAAAATGAACACGTGTAAGTCACAGACAAAAACGAACCTGTTACTATTTACTTTCCCACTCTTATACGTGGTCTTAGACATGTTCATTTCAGAGTATTAGTCATGTGGAATTGTACAAAAAATAAAAATGTGGCCTTTTTTTTTTTTTTTTCCTTTCTTGTTACTAGTGATGCAATTACATGAAGAAAATACAATAAGCAGAGAATTCCCGTATACCGGTGCCTGGCTTTTTGTTATAAAACTTCTTTTTATCTAGAGCTCTTTTGCTCTAAATTAGACTAGCACACCCTATTGTTAGAGGAGAAGTGAGAACTAAATTAAACATATTAGATTTTTTTGCAGGGGCAATCGTTTCATATCAGGAACATTGACGACGTAAGGGAAGAAATCAGAACCAGCCGGATCGGCCAACTCGGAAGTATTCCTTTTTTTTTTTGGAATAATGTGAAAAGAAAAGAAAAGAAAAAAAACATACTTTATTTTACTATTTAATGTTGTTTTGGTTTGTGTTACTCAGACGAAGCTATATGGGGTGAAAATGAGGGGACAAGCGGATCCATCAAAAACCTGAGCAGTGGTTCAAAAACATTTAACCTATACAACAGTTACACTTTTTTTCCAAACGTGTGGCTGTGTGCCTCAAGCCTTTTATTATAATTTTTTATGTAATTTTTTTTGTTGTTGTTGTGTTCTTGTTTATATTCTTTTAATTTCTTACTTGTTTTGTTGATTACTTTTTCAATTTGAATTATGTTTATTATATTATAATTATAATTATTATTGTCATTGTTATTGTTGTTCCTTGTTTTAAGACTAGTATCAGTGTGTAAACGGATTGTGTGCTGGAGTTTTCTCTTCGAGCCAGCTCATCCTCGGCCATTTGCCTGTCGGTTTTCATCTTGTAGTTAATCAATGAAGTCATGTACATGACCATTCTGTAGCAATAAATGTGCCATTTTTATAACCGACTGCTTACATGGCTGCTGTTTTATTATGAATACTTACTTCATTTCAAGTACTTCATTTTGTGATCGTGGAGTAAATGAGCCTTAAAAGTTGAACACAATTTTAAACGTAAACATTCTTAGATATTCAGGGCTTTGTCCTAAATGTCTGAGCTTCTTTTTACATATAATGTTATCCCCATTTCCCAAAAACAAACCAGTAGGTGAACAGCCTACACTAAATTGCCCCTAAGTGTGAATGAGTGTGTGAATGTACACTGATCAACTAACATTAAAACCACCTGCCTAATACTGTGTAGGTCCCTTTTGTGTCGCCAAAACAGCTCTTACCCATCGAGGCATGGACTCCAGAAGACTTCTGAAGGTATGCTGTCGTATCTGGCACCAAGATATTAGCAGCAAAGCCTCCAAGTTGTGAGATGGGGCCTCCAAGGATTGGACTTGGTTGTACATCCCATAAATGCTCAATCGGATTGAGATCTGGGGAATTTGGAGGCCAGGTCAACACCTTGAACTCATCTACCTCAATCCATTCCTGAACAATTTTTGCATACGGCAGGGCACATTATCCTGCTGAAAGAGACCATTAGACTATACTGTTGCCATGAAGGGGTGCACTTGGTCTGCAACAATATTTAGGTAGGTGTTACATGTCAAGGTAATATCCACATCAATGCCAGGACCAAATTTTCCCAGCAGATCATTGCTCATAGCATCTTTCTGCTTCTGCCGGCTTGCCTTCTTCCCATAGTGCATCCTGGTGTCATCTCTTCCCTGGGTAAGCGACACACACGCACCAGGTCGTCCACATGATGTAAAAGAAAACATGATTGATTAGACTAGGCCACCTTTTTCCATTGCTCCATGGAACAGTTCTTGGCACTTCTGTGGGATCGGACGATACTGCTCAGCCTTAGCGCCTTGGGTGACCGTGACCCTGTAGCTGGTTCACTGGTTGTCCTTCCTTGGACCATTATTGGTAGGAACTAACCACTATATGACAGGAACACCCCACAAGACCTGCCATTTTGGAATTGCTCTGACTCAGTCATCTAACCATCACAATTTGGCCCTTGTCAAAGTCACTCAGATCCTTACATTTGCCCATTTTTCCTGCTTCCAACACATCACTTTCAAGAACTGACTTTTTAGTTGCTGCCTAACATATCCCACGCCTTGACAGGTGCCATTGTAACGAGATAATCGTTGGGGTTTAGGTCACCGGTTAAAGACTATGAATAAGAATTACAGTTTTAAGTTAATTTGAAGTATAATGATTGGGGTTAGGAAGGAAGTAAAGGGGTTAAGTATTAAGCTTAATTATTAAAACATTTTAGCAGTTAAGAGTAAAACCGGGTATTACGGTTTGGGTTAATGATTAAGGTTAGGTTAAGGAATTATGGTTAAGATTTGCGATATGGGTTAATGTTGAGAGTTTCAGGATAATGGTTAAGGTCAGAGAATAAAGGTTACATTTGAGGTCCAAGGGGTTAAGATTTGGATGTAAATTTAGGGTGTTCGGGGTTGGTTTTGGGGATTAAGAAGACAGAATGACTCACTCATTTTTCCTCATGACAGGAAAGGTGTGTGTACAAAGAGGCATGATTTCATAGCTCACATTGCCTTCGTTTCTCTTTGTAGTTCTGATATGATGATATTGCTTTCCAATTATGCCAATGATGTCATTGCTTTGCTACATGTGTGAGCAGAGCCAGCGGTTTACATGCACACTCATCCCACTAACACGCCTATCTGCCGTCTTTTGCCTGTTACACCTTGTCGCAATTATCAGTAATGCAATATACGGGAATAGTTAACATAGAAGATACTGTAATCATGCGTTCCATTCAGGACGAGGTAAAGTTCAGGTAAATGGGTTGTATCGTTTAAATCTATTGAAGTAGTCTCCAAACCGATCTTAACCCATTTGCAGAATCACACTTTTATGGTCCTGCTTGTTTTCACACTGATCTCACAAGATCTGCAAGTTATTGTTATTGGTAAAGAGAATTTCTGTCGGAGGAACATCTAGAGACTGAACATGACTAGACACATCAGAACACATTATATGTGAATTGTACAAAAAAAAGGCATTCCAAATTTCTGTCAGAAGGAATTAACCCAGTTTCTTGGAATCACATTCTGTATGACAAGCTCGTACACATGCATGACATCAAATATTAGTCATGCAACTGTTGTCACCTACATGTATACCACCTGTTCTGTATAAAAGCCCGAGGCTAGCACAGTTGTTATAAAATCTTTGGGTGTAGTCAGGAACAAATACCAAACTGGCCTACAACGTCAAATGCATCCATACAGAAACATTTTATATTGTGAAAAGCAGGTGTTTGGGCTGCACAGAGAACACATATAGTATTATACAGTTTATCTTGCATTCTGTCAGCAAAGATTCATACGAATACGCCGTTATGACCGCTAAATCACCATTTTGACACACCACCAAGAAAGAGTTCTGGCTTTCAGGTTTTAAAAGTATATTAAAATCATAGACACCTGTCCAGAACATATAAGAACGCATTTCTTTCTTTCGTTTTTGCTTTAACCCTATGATAAGTCAATCCCCTAAATGATTTGGACGATATTACATTTGATGCTCATCACCAACATTAGTTAATACAGTGAAAAAATATTTGCGAGCCCCATGGTGGATATGTAGATTCCGTGTTGCTTTTATGTAGCTGTATAATACCGGAAGATACGTTTCTTTATAGTCACAAGAAACTAGCTTACTTTTCATTAATGAATTCATTTTCCTTGCACTGCTCCTAGTGGGGGTTGCATTGATAACAGGCTGAGACGGTCAGGGTAAGCATTATGTTATTGTATGAGAAACATGGTGTGATAAGTAGTGTATATGAGAAGTGTTGGTGTGTTAAGTAGTGTGTGTGTGTGTGTGAGAGAGAGAGAGAGAGAGAGAGAGAAGTGTTGGGGTGATAAATACTGTGTGTAGTCTGTGTGAGAAGTGTTGGGGTGA
>JAQQZU010000011.1:16791195-16820560 GCA_030068025.1 Parauchenoglanis punctatus
GTGTACATGTGTTAAGTAGTGTGTGTGACATTAGTGTTGGTATGTTAAGGACTAGTGTGACAGAAGGGTTAGTCTGTCTGTGTGTGTGTGTGTGTGTGTGTGTGTGTGTGTGTGTGTGTGTGTGTGTGTGTTGGGGTCCGGACTGTACCCACATACCACATTCCTTAAATATTTTTTGGATTGTTCTCCGAAACTCGGAGTTTCTCCAAATATGGCGCTGAACAGGGCGCGAGCTAGTTCCGCTGGGAGAAACAGGGCAGTGGCATCCACGCAGCGAAGAACGCTACAGCTCCGAAACGGAAGTTGCGTATCTGTGACGCGTAATGTAGTCTACGTAAGGGGCGTCAGGTGTTGCCGCACATATTCTTGATAGTGCACGCGCTAAGTGTCAAAGTCAAGCAGAGCTGGTGACCTGTGGTAAAGAGCGCGCGCGCTGCTGCAGCTTCCTCACATACGCACACTGCAGTTTCATAAAGGTAAATAACTCCTTTTCTTTTAAACTTGGGTAAATTACGTTTTGTGTTGGAAAAGTGTTGATAAAGCGACAAAGTGATAACAAGACGAGAAAAAAAGTTGACTTTTCTCATTAGGTATTTAAAGTGGGTATACAAAGTTTGTAGCCACTCAGCATAATGTATCTAATATTGTTTGTTTTAAACTTTAAGCATTTTGACTGTGTTATTCCTTGTGTGTGTGTGTGTGTGTGTGTGTGTGTGTGTGTGTGTTCCGCAGAGCGTGTGCTTGTGTGTAGTTTCCTGTGGTTCTTCCTGCACACCTGATTTAACTCTTCCCACTTAACACCTCCTTCATGAGGTTCTATTCTAATCGAGTCTGTTAGTGTGTTTGTGTTGGTGTGCGAGTGCATGATAGAAAACTCTTGCCCATGTTCCTGCTTTAACACACTTCATTAATGCATTAACACCATGCATGAAGCTATGAGTGTGTGTTAGTGTTTGTTACAGAGCGTGGAACAGAGATTATAGTACAGGAGCAAGCTGGGACACACTGTAACACACACATGCACTCTAACACACTCAACCATATAGGTGTGTTAATGAGCTGTATTGTAGGAAGATGGAGAACTTTACTTCAGTGTCCAGGTGATAACATATCTACGTGACCCAATAGTTCACGTCTCATCTCTTGACCTCATTTATGAGCCGATATGATTTGGAAGTTGATGTGATGTCACCGTGAGCTGGCAACCTTTTATCAGTTCATTTAGTTTTGGCTAAAACTTCTTACACTATAATCATGTATCAAACACTGATATGACATTTTGTTATTTTTTTTTTTTTTTCAAATACTCCAGTTATCAGCTGCTGGAGAAATCCTCACATGATTCATTGCTTGCTTAATTGCCTCAATGACACAGTAGCACAGATATGCTTTTATATGTGCCCACTTCAATTAGTGAGGGCTTTAATTGTTGCATGTTAATGACTAACGCCTGATACTGACTAAGGCATATTGTCCGTCATGCTTTCAGTCAGTAATCCACTCTTTTCAATCTTATGGACTAAAAATAGTTTTAAACATCTCTGCATCCTGTAACCACACCTGAGGAGAAGAACCTGTCTTTTCAATACAAGACTGCATATCATCCCTTCTTGGGTGTGTGTGTGTGTGTGTGTACGTGTTTTGCATTGGGTTGCGGTCAGTAGCTTGTCAAAGCATCATGATCTCTAAAAAATACTTGCAGGATTCTCTTTTTTTTAGTGACTGTAAGAACTTTTTCGGTGTGTACATTTATTTTAAATCTAAAGGAACGCTGACGTGTGCGCGCAGGTGTGTATGTAGTAACATAAACAAACCATTAAACAACCTGTTTAAGTCTTTTCCAGGCCTGTTGAACGTGAACAGCATTTTGTGTGTGCTTTATTCCAGCATCAACAGGGATGATGGAAAAGAAGAACAGCGTGTTATTACCCGGGGTTTGTTGTGGTTCGTCAGTTACCGTTTTTAGATCAAATTTGGATCCGATTTTATTCGTCGCGCGGATGATTGTAGGCTATGAGTAGTACACTGTGAGTACAAGGGTCTAATATTTCACCTTGTCATTAGGAGGTTTAATCTTGACGATGCCACCGCGATCTTCTTCGTAAGTAAGTGAGCTTACTATTGTTTTATTAGTAGTAAGAAAAGGTGACTGTTATCACTTTGTAAGTAAGTAAACTCCGATTTTGATGTTTTTTTGGAGAACAAATTGGCCCAAAAATCAGGTTATTTACCTGATACCTGCAAATTTTGGTTGCCATGGTGACATTTTTTACTGGGAATTGGGCTAGTTTTGGTGAAAAAGCAAGTCTGCTTGTGCAGAAATGTAATTAAACATGATCAATATCAGCAAACAAAGTGGATATAAAAAAAGGCATATTGCAGATTCTACAAATCAGAAATGCCGTCCTTTCAAAGAGACAAACGTGTCTCTCCTGTCAAATTCCTCACATTTTCCAGCTGTTTTTTTTGGTGTGTGTTGTTTAAGAAATGGGATTTTCACTTGTGGAAGAAGTATACTCAAATGCCATTAAGCAGAGTCATCTTCTATTTTAAACCACTTTTTCGCCATTCGTGTCATCATTTGCTTTAAACACGGAATCACGTAAAGGTAAAAAAGATCATTTCTCGTCTGTGATTCACACCGTTTAAAGGCTCACGGCGTGCGATTAGTCACGGTGTGGTAATCTTCCTTTTTAACCCAACATAATAGGCTTGAGCAGGGATCGTTCCTCAGACATGAGCTGCTTGTTCCATCGAGGAGTCATCCGTTCACACATCACCGTATGAATATGCTACCTGGCGGATTTAAGCTCAGTCATCATCACACACCTTGCATTGTCTTACCCTGAATTTACTTTCCACTGTTTCATCCCCTGGATGACCAGAATACCTATTTTTGTGCCGTAGCGTTTGTTGATCCCGCCCTCATACCTTAGCTGCCGATCCATTGCTCAGAGAAGAAGTCAGAGGAACAGAATGTGGAAACGTTCATGACTTGCTCGGTCACATCGACTCTTGTGATGTAGCACACTCCCTCTCCTTCCCTCAAAAGACAATGCACTATTATTATTATTATTATTCTTCCCCAACGACACCATAGAAACCAGGATGTGTTTTCAACAGGTTGGCAGCGACAGATTCACGTTGCAGAACTCCAGTGACAGTTTTATTAAGCCGTTTGATTGTTTAAGAACCAAACTGGTTAGGGCTGTGACGATATATCGGTATAGCGATCAGTATGAAGGCGTCCTGTGGTACGGGAAACCAATAATGTAGAATTTCCTATAACAAATTCACATTTTCTAAAGCAGCCTGTTGCTGACTGTGTTATGCACACTTATACACTAATAATCATGTACCTGTTTGTTTTTACTCAAACTTGTAGTATGATTGATCGACGTTTTAGGCATTGTGGTTTCTGGGCACAACAGAACGGGACTGGGCAGCACACTTGCGCGGTGATGAGTCCAACTCTGTAAAGAAAACAAAGTGCAGAATGAAGAAGTGTAGCAGAGAGTCAGGAAGGGAAGTATTCCTTTAACTCCTTTTGAGAAAAAAGCAACTTTCTTTTCACAGCGAGGAATGAAAAGCATTTGGCTAATTGATTTAAGCGTTGCTGTGTACCTGCAGGCGGCGGCCCTGCTTGTCACACACCTACATGACGGCTGTGATTCTGACTGGTACCACCCATTCGCCCTGCTGTGCTGTTTTATTCAGGACGCGAATATAGACAGGTGTGTTTGTATCTCAGGTAAATGCCAGGCTTCTCCGACACGTGTTCCACCCTAAAAGGGGAATGCGTGGCGTGCCGATCCATCGCCGTCCCCACCTGCTTTTTACATCCTCGCTGGTTTTCATCCCTGCTTATGTGCTCTCCACAGTGTATTCATACCAGTGGCTATATAATAAAAAGTAGCGTGTTTACTATTGTTGAAGTTTGTAATTGTATAACGATTGATGTTTAGCCCCGCCTCGTGTTATTGGACTCTAAGCACCGCTTAGCAACCGCTGCTATTGTACGTTCGAGCTTGTAGCTCTTTAGAATTTTTCATCGACGTGTTTTGAATTTGAAGGAGAGTGGAGGTGCCTTCTGCTGATTTCACCACTTCAGAAAAACAGATAACCAGCTGTGGATTGGTCTGTGTGGTAGACATGGCCATCAGCTGAACACAGACCCAGTTACACCTGGCACCTGTTACACCTGACACACTGCGTTTATGGGAAACGTCTAGGTCTGTATAATCACAGTAACCATGCACGGGTGGAGCACGGGATCGGTCATCAGCCATTCAGAGATTTATGGATGTTATGACGATTATTACAATTAATTACGGAATTATTTGTCCACGATACTTAGAGTCCGAGTCAATTTCCAAATCAATCTCAGATTGTTTTGTGCTAGGAAGGAAATGAATCATAAAATATATTTGTATATATGGCAACTTGAAGCCCTCTTTTAAACTAAACCATTTTATATCGTTTATACAAAGTCCCTAATTGTTTTCTTGCATGTTTGTGCATTTCCAACTGCCTTGCATAAGTATTCACTCTCGACATTTTGTAGGGTTACAACCTGGAACTGACGTACGCTTTACTCGACTTCATTTTGTGTAACACTTAAAGATGCAAAATATTTTTTTTATTGTGACCCGGTGTTTATGTAAAAAAAAAAAGAAAAAAGAAAGTAGACAGTTGTAGGTTGCGTAGTTCTTCATCCCTGGAATCAATACTTGATAAAAAAAAAAACCCACCTTTACAGATGCGTACATCTCCATCAGACATGTTCACTACTACATAGTCCAAATGCACACATTTTCCTTATAACAATAAACATGTAACTATAGATGGATGCACAATGTTACAAGCTTTGTACCCAGGTGGAATGTAAGTAATAAACACATGCTGTCACCTTTATGCACCGTAACCAAAGCATGCTGAAAATGAAGGTGTTGTCCGAGCTGGTATGTCAGCATAGCATGGTGCTGAGACCGACACACACGTCACTCTAATTTATAGCATTCCATCAAGGCTCAGTCATTCAAATATACATTACAAATAAATTCATAAATAAGATAATTTGGCCACAGTTTCATTCATGCATATTATTATTATTATTATTATTTGAGAGGTGGTAGCATCACTGACTTTTAATTAAGTAAGTTGTAAAGGTGTTTTATTGAGTAGTGATGTGGCGCTGATCTGCACTACATTACATAAACTGGTTAGTGGTTAATGTTAGTTTGTGCTAGTGCGTGTACCTGGACGTTGGGGACCGGACCTACCCCACACTGTATTCTCACTGTACACTTCTGTGTTGCTCATCATAAAAACGCTGACGTGTTGTATCATATCTCAGTTTTTTTTATAACGTGAAAGTACTGATCTGTGTCATTTACTAGTGAATGCCGGTATAGGTTTTAGAGCTGTGGTGGTGAAATTGTTTATAAATATGTAATTATTCTAATGCAGTCGTGTTCAAATGCTCGTCCTTTAAGTTAACGTGCATATTGTATGTTCTGTGATTACCCATGGTTACTAAAAAAACTCACACGCCTTAGAATGGAGGTCAGTGAGGCGACACGTAGCAGGGTCAAATTTAGCCTCGTGATTAGAGGTTACGTAAGTCCTGTAAAATGAGCTGATTATCAGTTATTTATCTTCTGAGCTTCTCGTCCGCATGGAAAACTGGTCCTCTGACATTTTTCACTTCCATCGTAGAGACCGGCCAAAAGCCTACTGGTTTCCCAGCAGTTATTTCTCAGGTGTGATCGTATTGTGCTTTCATGTTCAGAAGCGTAACACTTGCACTTTTTTTGGCTGACATTTGTGTCAGTCGAAAACTTGAACAGTGATGAGCAGCAAACCTGTAGCACCACCACATACTGCCATTCGTGATGCGTAATAATGTTGACAATGTGAGGAATGTGTTTCTTTGGTTAAGCGAAAGCTTTTCATCTGTAGGTGTTAATCGGTTTATCATACTGATAAAATTACCGTAAGAGCCTCTTATTAGAATGTGAACGTTTTGAGCTGCTTCAAATCCGAACATTGTCTTCTTATGAGTCTGATACCGACCTAATTATTCCACACCTGTACATGGTAGGTTTAATGACAACGAGTCGATTAAAACACAACTTCCTGGCCATTTTTTGTTTGCTTAGACATGAACCCAAATAGCAGATTTTTGCCGGTAGAGTGCGCTTAGGATTTCGGGTGTGGTTTAGGTGTGGCACCAGGGACATCACTTTCACACATTTCTTGTAGGAGGGAGTGTCACCTTAAAGAAAAACCCCACTGAGACGACCGTCTAGACGCACATTAACACGGATAGATGCTGATGCCTCTGTGTGAATCATCATTAAATCCCGAACTGCTTATTTGTAGATTTTATCTGCTGAGTAAACTTTATTAGATCTCCTTTACCCATGTACATTTTACATCTAATCTCAATTTGGAGAAAAAAAGAATTTATATATATATATATATATATATATATATATATATATAAACATACATACCTGTATATTATAAGGATCTACCTGGGTTAATATTTAGAAATAGTCTTCTAATACTTCGTAGCACTCCAGGTTTGTCGGAGAGAAAACCCAGTAATGCAGGATTGCGTAAGATTGATTCCTAACATTCACTATGAATCACTTCAGAACTGTGTATCTGCATGTTTAACCTTATTTAGGCAAAAAAGAAACTGATTTCAGCTCAGCGTAATGAAGTGCATTCACCTCAGGCTTTAAACTCCTTTAGTATAATCAGCTAATTAAATAATGATAAAACATAGTGGGCCAATAAATTACTCAGTTTTGTTTTTTTGTTTTGTTTTTTTCCTGCAAAGATTACAGATTGACATGTGACTTCACAATCCGTTGCAGTTCACCTGAGGTTCAGTGGTATAACTGAGGTTTTGTTTAAACATGTTAAACATGTCATAACTAATAGCTCCGTAGGTTTTATCTCGATAAGTTTAAGAGAAAAAGCCGCACCTAACTTTCTCATGGTTATACAACATTTCCTAGCGTTTTATCGGTCTTCTGTGCTCCGTTGGAACCATTTCCACACTTCACAGTACAATACGGAGTACTGACCTTTAACCTCCAGGCGCCGATGTGGCTGTTTTGTGTGATCACTCAAGCCTTGTGGCGATTTTTCGTTTGCCCTGGGATATTTCACTTTCCCTACCATTCTTTATGCCATAGGGCATTTAAATTGTCTTTTCTTTCCGCAGCAGGAGATTTCTGTGATTAGGAATACACAGAAACTGTACAGCTCAGGTAATATCGATTGGTAACACTTCACACTAAGGTTTCCGTAACTGACATTCGTTAACACATGACTTAACAATGAATTTCAGCATCAATGCGCCATGATAACATTAACAAAGTAATTAGCACATGTATTAACTGGCGTTTTGATGAAATAGTAAACCACATAAGCCAAAGAAAGAAATCCTTCACTGTTCCTCCATCCATAGAATGACGATTAGATCAGCATGAACCACCATTTTAACATTTAACAGGTTGTTAACTGGCAAAATTGAGAAGAGTTTAGTAAGTTTATGTAAATTAGTTTTTTTAGTTTTTCACGGATTAAATCAGCGCAGGAGTAATTTGTTAACGTTTCATCTAACAGTTGTTAACAGATATTGGTACTTTGTAAACATTACTGATGCTACATTTTATAATGTTCATGTTAATTAAGTGGATCTTAACATAAAGTGTTACTATTAAAAAAAAGGGAAATATTTAGCTTTTGTAATTTTGTGTCATAGAAGTATTTTAGTGGATTTATTACATACAGTGGATTAAATTATATAATTGTAGCTGCTCTTTAATAACTAGTGGAATAAAAATAGTTGTCGGACCCGACTAGCCGTGGGTTCGTCAAAATATCATGCAAATACAACAACCGACCAGTAAACTTTTCACTTGTTTGGCATAAAGCGAAGGTTTGCTAAATCCAGCTGACCAGGAATACATTTTCACACTCGGTCTTCGTGAATTCTTGGCAACTGAAGCTAATGACGAGTCAACAAACAACCACCATGCTTTTCCAGCGCGGTAAAACTGCCACCGCGGACGGCGACAACAACAACAGATCTGTTTTGGGAATGGAGTTGAGTGATTCATCATTAGAAAGGCCTGGAACGCTTTTAGAGAGAGAAAGACAGAGATGTGTAGCCAAATTGTCCTGTGGCTAAATCTACAAGCTGCAGTCTGGATTCGAATACAACAAAAGAAGTGATGAGATAAACGACTGATCATGTCCAACTGATGGAAAACAGGAGAGGGTGCTAGGCTTTTGGCTACACAGCACTGACCAATCAAATATGAGGATTTTAGTACTGCATAACGTGCGTAAATCATTCGTTGTTGTAACACCGCGGTGGCCATACAGGTGTTTATTCATTTGGTTAGGAAAACTCCTATTAGTAAGGGAAAGTGGAATAATATGTTTTATAGTTGCGCTTCAGTAGGTTTACAATCATAAACTAGACTTCGGCTTCCCGTGTCACCTAGAAACAGTTAACAAGGGCGTTTTCTGGAATTCGTTTGGGAGGAGAAGTGACTCTTGGACCAAATTCCTCTCAACTGAGTTGTTTTGTCTTCGCAACAATCATAAATGTTGCAGCACGAGTCCATGAGCCAGTGATGAAGCTGAGATTTGGGTGGCAGCCAATCGGACCCGGCATGATTAGAACTGTAGTATGGCGATATCAACAGCCCTTTGTAGTCTCAATTTTAGTGCTGAATTTGAGAACTGAATTATTTATATTTTGTTATTGTTTACCAAAACATAGTCTAAACATTATTAACTGCAAGTATTTACAGACGAGCTAGATTAACTGGAAGTTACTATTAGCTAAATAATGTTGAAATGTTCTCTGGGAAACCGATATGACCATGGCCTGTAAAAGCACCCCGCAGTTCGTCCTTAGACGTGAAACGACAACGCCAATGGTTTTCCTTGGTGCATCTTCAAATCCGCTTGAGGGGAGATACGAGTTGGAATGGTTTCTGTAGTTATGAGGTCAAATATCTGACACTGGTAAAGAAAGTGCTGTCACGACTCATGAGACGAGGACATGATTAAGAATAATGTGTGTACGAACCTTTAAATGTTAGCAGCTCTTGGAACTACTCCATCAATTTTATCCTTATCATGACTGATAGTTTCTATTCAGAGTATTTACTGTACGTTCGAGTTAGTATAGTGTAATATAGTGCAAGGGACTGGGATCCCATCTCGGTTGATGTCCCGCATCATGTCCTGCGTGCCTGGGATAGGCTTCAGCTCTACCGTGACCCTGACCAGGATAAAGTGCTTACTGAAGATGAATGCAGAAATCAGTACATTCATTTTCAGTTACGGATTAAGATGAGTTCAGGACTGAAATAATGTAGAACCTAAACGGATCAGGCGGTCTAAGTGGCTGAACGCAAAATGCATAAATAATTGTCAGTATTTGCAGTATTATTTTGCAGCACCGCAGTTGCATCTAGTTGTGTCCGCCTAGTGCTGTAAGATAACTATCAGATTGACATGCGCATGGATTGTAAAGACAACATGACTTTTATTCTAGTGGAAACCCGACTATAAGGGAATAGTGTGATGGTCCGACGTTGACCATGAGTTAGTACTGAACGAAGTAGTGGTGCACACTGCCATGCGCTAAGCTCGATCAGCAGTGCTGAGTGTTTCAGCATGTACAATAGTAAGCATTGGCTGCGTGATCAGAATGTACATTTGGGGAAAACTGTGCAACAGAACGAATCATTTAACTGGACGGAGTCAATTAACATCATTTTCTGAAAAGATTCAAGACTATCAGTGGCAGACAAGATGAGACTAATGGCGGTCTCGTGCCTTAAAATGAACAGCGATATTAATGTTAATCTTCCTCCAGTTTTTCTCCATCTGACCTGTTCTCTCACTTCTGAGTATACATGTTAATGCAGCTGAATCAGGCTTACGCAGTGTAGAGTGATACCTGCGCACAATATCTGTTTACAAGGCGTCCTTAATACTCACTCCGCGCTACATTCACCACTGCTGCTGAGCCTCACTCCTGAATTACACTCTGATCATCAGACACTCTGCCAACGTGGGCTTCGAGCTTCGCGACTGAGCCACTGCCACTGAACACACCTCAGGCGCTGTCTCTATAAGTGACAGACTGTAGGCTACTAGGCTTCCCTGAGCTCTGTACTATATTGGCCTGCGGCGTTGCTGCTAACAGCTTTTGTGTTTGGCTCATGCCCTCTGCCAGTTTCTTTACTCTGTCTTCCAACATGACGGTAAGGCGTTTACCTTCTTCTCAGCGTGCTCTGTAGCCATACCAGCTGCTCGATTCACTCCTCACTGTGGCCGATCGGCGCCAGAAGACGATGATGCTGAGCCAGCACTATTATTACACCATCGCAAATGTTCAGGTCTTGTCAGTTTTGGCATTGGTCAGGTCCAATGCCATCAGCGCTTGGAAAACCAGACAGCTCATCATCCTGCCCTGATGTATGCAAAAGGTCGGGAAGGTTTACAGAATTTTAACCATTTACACAAGCGAACAGGAAAACTTGTTCGTACTCATTGTGCAAGTTACTGTAAAGCTGTTTATGTAGAATTTCCACCAGTTGACTAATTTCTGTGTGCCAAATGGCCTGTCATGAGTACAAGGCGGAAGTGTGGCAATGCAATGATTACCGGTTTATTGCCACATTATAAATGTTTAATGGGTTTTTAATGACTCACCCCTTTATGAATGACCAAGCTTTTCTGGATTACAGCTGATATTAAAAAAAAAAAAACGCACAAGTCGTGTGATTGAACATCCGCATCGTCTATTACTTCTAATATTGACCTGTTCACCCTCTCTTACTCTTTTAATTCTCACTTACTTCCTGTTATTCAGTCTCTCTCACTTTCACACACTCTCACACACACACTTGCACTCAACACACCTTGCCTGCTGGAGAGACTAGATGTTTCTGAAAGCTGCACTGATTGCTGACACTGCCCCACCCTCACACGCCTGTTTTTTTTTTCCCCTCACAATCCATTTCACCTGCATGCCAAGAGATACGAGTCACCCGCTGGCATGAGGAGTTGCTTAACTTTCCTTTACTGCAGTACAGCTAGTCATATTTTCAACGAGGACAGTTCTTAGGATGTAGTTAGTGTTTGGAAATTATTTTATTCATGCAGTACATCTCGCTGGAAAAGAGATTTTAACATTTTAACACTTATGCATCCTGGCCTGAGGTTAGTTTAATGATTTTCGTTTTTTGAGTATAGATAATAAACATTATAGCGGTATTATAGCGGTAGATGATTTTTTTTGGATTAGTTTAGAACCTCCAACATCTGTAAAAAAACTTGATGGTTACTTTGGCACCTTTTGCATAATAATGCTCTCCTATGTTTACACATGCATTGTGACTAGAAAAACGAGTTGTTTAGCCCCCACCCTCCAACTCCGCCTGCACTTCTCTTCTGTTCATTATTTTTTTTGCGCCACTATGGAATAGACATGATGAACCTGAGCAGGTAAGGCATCACATCGTGTGTGTGTGTGTGTGTGTGTGTGTTTTAATTCTACAATCATACATGACCACTTTACCTTAACTTCAACATCATACTTACCACCAAAGCGTATAATGTAAAAGCTGTACATGATGTTTTGGATGATGACCAAGTTGTCCTTGATGATCTCACTCCTCGGCAAGTCTAAACATTTACATGTTTGGAGGTGTTTGAGGTCGGCTTTGGCTCCGTCTCCATCACTTGAATTCAGGTCTAGGTAGTGTGTTTAGTAAAATATCATGCATTTTAATAAAACTCGCAAACGCTAGTACACAAGAACCGCTCCGATGTCTGTTATGAGATAAGGTTTAAAGTTAGCTTCGTTATGTGTAACTTACAGCTAGGAGTCATATTGTCTTCTGTCAACTTTTGGCTTCAGATGAATGTGTTGCTTTTCTCTAGTGTGCCATCTCATACACTACACTACATAGCCAAGCAGACACGTTTTCTCAGGTTTTTATTGACTCATCTTCGTTACACAGCATCTATTTACACTATTCCAAACCAAATGTTCTTTTCGCTTTTCCCAACAAACTTCTTACAGTGAAAACTAACAAGAGCTCTTTTATGACACACTCGCATCTAGGATGCACTTTTGGTTTAGCAGCTGAAGCTGGCATTTTTTTTTTTTTTTTTGTAGATGCCTACATGTTTAGGAAAAACCCTAAATTGCACATCATTAAGCTTTTAATGGTCTCAACAGCTAATAATTGGTCAGGAAGTGAGCAAGAATTAAACAAATAGATAAAGTAACTTGGTATGGGAATGATTTCCTTAAGTGTTTAAGTCAGAAATAAGAGTCGGTGTTAATCTTCCGACAGAAGGTATGCTGGAAACCTTTGAACACCCGGACATGTCTTAGTTTGAATTTTATATCAGACATTTAAATCTTTTCCTGATTTTATCTTCGCGTACAGGAACGCTATGTAAGTGAATTATCCCGTCTCCAGCTTTTCCCTCAACAGTTCACTTTCAGCGACGAGCACTGACGGGTCTCAGGAGTGCATTCTTTATACTTCTTGCTAATTTTCAGACTAACGAGGAGCAGTTACGACAATTAAACATTACTGTTTAGCAATTTTGGGTTAGGGCCATTTTTTTTTTTTTTGCCCTGGAGTGTAGTCCTGAAACTACCAGGAATTTGTGTTATTAGAGATTGTTTTGTTTTTTTTCTTCTCCTGAATATTAGGCACAGTTTAAGCTGTTTGCTTTTCTTTGTTTTATACTAAATATGTATCTGAATATGTAAATTTCAAAATGTTTTTGTGGTCCTCAATGTAGGCCAAGTCATGAAAACACGTGCACATACAGCTGAACGATCTATTGCGTAACTGATAGGGCGGTTAGAGTTAGCGTTAGCTGATATGCTTATAGAGAGCTATTTACATATTTCTGTAGATTAGTGCTTGCAGTCTGTCAGTGTGTTGCAAAATATCAATTACATTGATGTGTGTGTATATATATCAAATATTACGCAACAAAACAGAAGGTAAACATGATCGGTTTTCAGTGGTTGATTAGTTACTGGGTTGTGATTATGCCAGGTTTCACTGTCTGCGCATTTCTGAGCTTGGGAGGATGTTGTACATGGGCGGGTTCTCGCATTTCTGTACAGAGTGATGGAGTGGTTCAACACTACCTGCTTCCGTGTCCTATGCAAGACATACACAGCTTTCAGGTTTTAAAGTCAACCAGATTGGATTTCATTCATTCTTTACAGAAAACGCTTCAGCTCACAAAGTAACATGAACCGAAACAGGTTTCTTTTAGACATAGTTACACGTGTGCGGAATTTGGTACCCAAAGTGCCTGACCGAATCTGCAGCTCGGATCATCTCTCTTTCTCCTTCATCTTGCAGCACGTTGTTCTCGTTATAGCTTTGCATCACAAAGCAGTAAGATTAAAGTATTATGTTAGCGATATTACTGTGAAACCTTTCCAGACACACCTCCCATCCTCCACCAATGAGCATTCACTTGAAGGCTGGTTCTCACACGCAGCCATAGATGCGCTCGATGTGCCGTTTGGATTTCGGATCCGTACACATCAGCTCATCAGTGTGTCCCGCTTCTCCGTAAACCCACTCCGTTGCAGTATAAATCAGCCTTTGGCTCCATGGACAGCAGAGCAGCCCATAAACTGAATGCGAGCTTTCCCATAATCTCTGCCCACCCCCTATTCATGACCACGTCCATGTTTGGGGAAATATTCAGTAGCGCTTGTTTTTGTGGGAGAGGGAGGGTTTGACATTACGGCGTTGCTGTGGTGAACAGTATCGCACTGGTCGGTACTCGGTCCGGTCTGAGTGTGTGATCCGTAGTCTGAATGTTCAAGTCAAAACCTTTATCGTTTATTAATTTATCTGCTCATTATAACAGCATTGATAATTACTGAGGTGGCCTTTCTGACGGTGAGATTCATATTGTTCATTTTCTTATGTAAATATAGTATGTTACGTAAATAGTTGACTTTAGAGTATACACACGCACACTCTCTCTTACACACACTTTAAACACTAACTTTTAATCTCGTCTCCCTTTTCTTTTTAACTCTCCCTGGGGGGAGAATAGAGAATGATCAATCAAGCAGACACACACACACACACACACACACACACACACACACACACACAGGGTTGACTTGTGAAAGAGGGCACATTTTCACCCACAGCAACAGGACAGAATGCTAAACACTGAGTCGTTAACCAAAAACTCCCCCAAACCCAGTCTTCACTGCACCATGAGTGCCTGCAGCTCTGCCTCTGCCTTTGACTTTGTAAGTAAATACTAGATAATATGACTATCCTGTCTACTTTTTGTCTTTATTTTTTTCTTCGTGCTGAGTGTGGAGAAATTACTCTAACGCTATAATGACGAGTAAATATTGATCCTGAAAGTGACGAGTAATGATAAATGGGTGTTCTTTATGCTCGCGCATGACTTTTTCGTGTTTTCTTAGGGTAGTGTTGTTTTCACAGGCTGACACAAAATTATCAGACAACCAAAACATGAAAGAACAGTGTCAGACTTTCTTGAATACGGCCGAGCGATTTTGGGTTTAGGTTTGACTTTTTCTTCTTCGGGTTTGCGTTCTCGTAAGGGTGTTTGATTTCACTCCAGGTTCCACAGGTCCTTTTATTAATGCTTTTACTTATTAAGGATTAAGACCAGTCAGGGAAATCCTGCTCTTAAAAACACTGCCTCCTACACAACACTTCCCGTGTTTACTTAGTCTGCATTCCTTACACCGGTTTTAATCGCCTGTTTTTACGTGTTTTTTTCTCTTCATGGCGTGTTGTGTAATATGTAACTAGACTGAAGTTCTGGGAATTCTGCAGTGGGGTTTGTTTGGTGGAGGTTTTGGCTCCCGTTTCCCATAACTCCCTCAGGTAGTCACACCCAGGTCCCTGCCGGGGAATCTCCGAAGTGTTACAGGGAATTTACGTTCTTCAGGTGTTGTGCTAGTTAGATAGTCTTTTTTTTTTTATGTTTTGTTTAGGAAAAAGCACAAATAATATATTGGGCATCATTGTCCAAGATGGAAAGCATCTCGTGTCCAAAGCATTGAGCAGCAGTGAATGCAGCAAGTGGCTTCCAAATACGTTGTGAAAATGTTTCCACTTTGAGCTCGGCACAAATTAGGTTCAAGATGTGTGGAGCAGGGGCGTTAAAGGCGTTACAGGTCAGGAGATGTAAATATGACACACCGACATCTCTTAAACATATTCATTTATCTGAAAGATAAAACAAACAAAATGAACAGGCGCCACTTACAATCCAAGACGGTTCAACCATCCAAGAAAACTAATTTTCCGAAGTATGGTTTTAACCATACACTGACTTGCATAAGTATTCACCCCCTGAACCTGAACGTTTCCACAACCTCAGGATTTTAGGTCAAATTATTAGCTTGCTCATAAAGAATTGTTAAAGAATTTAATAACGAAACTTTATTGTTCTATTTTGCCCCATAGTGTAATATCCTCCTTTTTCTTTTTTTTTTTTTTTTAAATTGTTCATTTCAATTACAGTCTACAAGAATTTAGGACACGGATTCCGAATTCATTTAGCGTGCTGGATTCGAAACTTTCGGACATCCCCTGTCTTACGTTTTCAAATTCTATGAGTTGCACCGCTTGCAAATTTCAAGAGAGCTGTAGACATGTCTGTTTGGTCTGTTTTGCCCCCAAGACGTGATCTAGTGCTTACCTTATGTAGCCAAAATCTACATAACATACGTGTGGTGAAATTGAAGACTTTATTGTGATATACTGGAACATGTTGTGTGGAAATTTAACAAGTGTCTGAGAGAAAGTTTATCACAGGACGTTGCTAAAACTCGTGTTTAGCATTAAGTGGACATGACTAGTCATTTATCTCACCATCGCTTGTTTTGCCGGACGCAGATCCAGACTGCAGCTTGTAGATTTAGCCACAGGGCAATTTGGCCGTACATTTGTCTTTCTCTCTCCCAAACCGTTCCAGGCCTTTTCACATGATGAATCACTCGAACTCATTCCCAAAACAGATCTGTTGTTCTTGCCGTCTTCCGTGGCAGCTTTTACCGTGCTGGAAAAGCTTGTTGGTTGTTTGTTGAGCTGTCATTAGCTTCAATTGCCAGGAATTCATGATAACCAAGTGTGAAAATGTATTCCGGTTTGCGAAGTGGCCGGTCGCGTTTAGCAAAACGTTCTCTTTTCATTAACTTCGTCTGCCAAGACGATTCTCGTTTGAATCTTCCAAACAAAACTGAATTACACGCTCCGAGGAAGAGGTTACGTCTAGCAGCACTTCTCCTTTTCAGGTTCGACAGATCGGATTTCCTTCATCACGATAAGACCTCGGGATAAACAACCTATGCTGAGTAACATCAGACATAATCTCAGCAATGTACTGCATCTGGGTTTGCTTCCTAGATCTAGGGTTGCGTTTCAGGTGACGTTATGGGAGGTCATTAGGACGTTTTCACATCCCTGTTGCATTGAGCCAACCTTTCCTTTTTGTTGAAAAATGAGTGATTTAAAACTCTTCCTCGATACTATAAGAGAGTGTTTATTCGCTTATCCTAATCGAGGCAATGTCCAGGTTAAGTTGCTGATACGTATCAACTGTTAACATTTGATTAAAATATATGGCATCACAACAGTTTATATAAACAAAGCAAATGCTGTGCGATCAGGACATCCGGACAGATTTTCATTTAATACGACAGCTACAGCATAGTTTGAAATAACGTGTTATTGTATCACAAAATGTTGCATTAGTGGAGACCTTGGGGTTTGGTTGCTACTATAAATCTGAGCAGTAAAAACAGCTTAAATCCACTTCCACGTGTTAAAGCAATGCTAAAACGCGAAGCAGATTGCAGATCGTGCAGATTGACGTGGCCTGTAGCCGCCTGTCACTTCCATCTGTAGGCTGGAACACCATTGTGGCCAAAATTGCCCACATAATGCATTACTCATTATATTGTGTTTTTTAAGCATTTAAATTTTTAAATCCGTGCCTTCTGCTTTGGGTTCTCAGGATTGACAAACACCTGATGCATGTGTTTCTGAATCAAGATCCTGTAATTATGTCACGTTAGACCGATCAACTCGGCATACACGTGTACGTGTTTAGATTTTTCCGTGAACACAGCTTTTCATGTCTGACCTTACATTTCAAGGGTGCGTTTGAACATTTGGAGATATTTGAATATCTGACTCTTTGGAGTTTATGGTGAATATTTAAGCTGTCCTGATCTTATCATTTCTTAATATCTGGCAGGTTTTTCCAGAGAAGATCAGTGAGAGTGCTGGGAGTTTGTGGAGTCTCGTCACCCAGAGTCACCTCAGAATAATAGACCTGCAGAGAGAGACAGAACGGGAGATTTCGCACATCAGTCAACAGTGAGTGCACACACACTCGCATGCGTGCTGATGTACACAAGCATGTGCACACACACATAGACGTGCCCTCACATGACCGGTAGCTGGAAATAATCCCTAGCTGCAAGTCATTTATTCATTTTAATGCACGATGTTGTGTGTCCGTGTGTTTTTCTAGCTTCGGATTGTTCGGCTAACGTTATCCCAGTTCAACCAAACCAAAAAGAAAGATCTCTTTTGTTCTTGAACTGCAAGCATTAGCCTTTTGTTAAACTGTCCCGGCTTGACGTAGATGTCATGCAGGATTTTTAACTTTCCGTATTGGTGGTAATGAAGCTGAATAGACCTGATCTAATTGTTCAGTGCATTGGGGCATTGTAAAACGAGCACAGAGCTTTTCCCAACCTATTGTGCCTTTTTAAACACACTTTGGGTGCACTTACTGTAATACGTTCTAACTATTCTGGTAAACGTGGATAGATACATCGAATGTCATAAAAAAGGGAGCCGCTAGAAAGGAGAATGTCAACTTGTTAACCTGTTGGAACTGCTAACTAGCATACAGAATAAAGAAACACGCCTGACTCAGACGTACTCGAATAAACAAGAGCTTAAATAAATAAGATCTACGAGTATGATGAGGAAACGCACAGAAAGGCCCTTCCTCTTGTAGGATTAAAACGGAATAATGAATTGGATAAATAAAGAAATGAGGAAATCGGAAAGAAAAAGGAATGTGATCTGGAAAGAAGAAAATGAGACCTCTGGACGATAATGCTGATCCTGACATGGACTTGCCATTCTGGTTACATCCAGGTCCTCCACCCACATTCTGGGTGATTCGTAACCGGTTTGTTTACAACAGACGTACAGAGGAGATAGTCTGTTCTCTCTCACACGCACACACCCCATAATATGCTTTCTCTCGCTCTCTCAATATATATAGATATAATTATGTATAAATATATATATATATTTCTCTAACTCGTATTAGGAAACATTAATACACTGGTTATGTGTAATCCTGAATATCTTGATCACAAATTCAGTTCATAAATATAGTGTAAACTCTCGACGTTATCCGTGATCGTAGTATAATGTTCAGCATTTACTTCCTGTTTGTTATCTTTAACGTTTTCAGTCTTACTGGGGAAATATTTGATAAAGTGATAACTGATGGTATAAGAAATCAGTTCTTTGTACTGCTCTAAGATTACTATGTAGTATAAATTGCCTTGTACACGCCACCATGCTTTAATGAAGAACATTTCACAGACGACTCTGGACACATTTAACTCCTGTAACATCATTTTTGGACGTTTTCAACTTGTAAACAAACCCTGAGCTGACCTCGCTAATATCCTCTCTGTTCGCGTTCGCCCTGAGCAGATGTTAACGCTTTCCGAGACGCGCTTCATTTGCATATAAACGGTATGATAAATTGACGGTGTGATATCTGTCCAAAACAATTTACAGCACATCATGTTAACTGAAGAAATTTCACATTTCAAAGATGATGACACTGTATGTTACAACACTGAAGTGGCAGTACAAAATGATTCTATTATTGGATCTGAGAAAGTGCTAGAATATTTTGAAATTGGATTTGATCATCACAGCTGAAATGGTTTTCTCTGATTTCCCTGTCACTGTGTAATATATGTTCAAACCTTTATCAAACAATATCACTTGTCATATTCACTGGATGTGCTGTCTATGAATGTTGCATCATAATTTCATCGTATTTAATATTATTTATTATATATACAGCAGGTTATATGTAAATAATCAGTGCTCCTTTTAAAAATGTCCCAAACCCTGAAACATATGGTACCGTCCGAAAGTATTGGAACAGCAAGGCCAATTCCTTTATTTTTTTTTGCTTTACACTGAAGACATTTCAGTTTGAGATCAAAAGATGAACATGACATGACAGACAAGAATTTCTGCATGCATTTCCTGACATTCTTTTTCTAGATGTGTCAACAACTTTTTTTTTTGTTTTTGTTTGTTTGAACCCACCCATTTTTTCAAGTGATCGGAAATATTGGAACACGTGATTCACGGGTGCACAGACTTGCCATGTTAGACTGACCGTTTAAACATTTAGTAGTTCCGAAGTTCTACTCTTGGTTTGAGCTCAGGTTTATGCTTGTGAAGACTGCATTTGTTGTTAAAAAGGATGAACCGGAGAGCTGTCTGTGGCAGAAAAGCAAGCCATTTTGAAGCTGAGAAAAGAGAAAATCAATCGGAGCCATTGCGTAAACATTGTTCTGCCAAAGAAAGAAACCACTGGTGTACTAAAAACAAGACGCAGAACAGGTTGGCCAAGGAAAACAACACCAATTGATGACAGGAACGTTGTGGGAGCTGTGAAGAAAAAACCCCAAAACAACAGTCGGAGACGTCACCAACCTCCACAGGGCAGAGGTGTCCCAATCTACCATTCAAAGAAGAATGTGAGAGCAGGAATATAGAGGCCATACCACTCATCAGCAGTAAGAAGCATAAGTTGCACATTTGCAAAGAAATACAGAGATACAGAAGTTCTAAAACCAAGATTAACCTTTACCAAAGTGTTCAAAGACCAAAGTGTGGAGAAAGAAAGGATAATGAGTTCTTTGGCCAGACATGGTGGAGGTGGTGTCGTGGCTTGGGCTTGCGTTGCTGCTTCAGGAAAAGGCTCACTGATCTTTATGGATGGTAAAGCCCGTGATAGTAGCGGCAGAATCAATTCAGAAGTCTGCTTGGTGCACTTCAAGCAAGCAAGGAATACGCAACCAAAACAAAATTTACTCTAAGGCTATCTTTTCCTATACTTTTGCTCACGTGAAAATGGGGTGGTCTGATACTAAAGGTATCATGTTCGAAGTTGTTTAACACAAATATCAGGAAATGAAAGTGTCACATTCATCTTTGTGATCTAAAGGTTGTTTAACGTCTCCAAATAGATCATTAAATAGATCATAACCGGAAGACAGAACTGTTTCACCCTGGGACTTTTTCAGATGCTTACCAGACAACCGAGGGCATGTTGGAGCACATCTTCATAATCCACTGATTAAATGGACGGGTGTGTGCTCCTTTTACCTGATAAATCCCAGGCTGTTTTAAAGACTTTAGCTTGCCAAGTATTAGTTCATACAACACCGCAGGCTCCAGTTTGGTGTTAACATGAAAAATGATTTAGAGATTTTAAAGGATGACATTTGAGACCTGTATTAGTCTGTATTTTATGACAGAATGGATGCAGGTTAAGACTTGATGACAAAACATTTTTGTGGCTTGAATAATGCTGTGATTATTTTACCCGATGATGAACAACAGATTACTCTTGATTTCTTTTTAAATCAATGTCAGCGGTTTTTTTTAAAAATTTTTTATTGAAACTGGAAGAGTTCACTTGTAAGTGTATGTATGTGGTTTTGCTAAATTGTAAATCCTTCAGAGGGAGGGGAAGTATTTCATAAATGTAAATATGTAATCCAGGTTTTTGCGATATTATTGTATCCCTTGGACAAACAGGACGTACATACAGACGACAAAAGGAAAAATAATGTAAAGTTTCTTAGTATGGTTTCAGGCCTCTAAAAGCCGCCAGATTTTAAATATGCTGTTTCTAGTCAAAAATGGGGTCTTGTGTTAAAGTCTCTCTCTCTCTCTCTCTCGCTCTCTCTCTCTCTCTCTCTCTCCTTCTGCCTTGTTCGGGTTTTTGGTCTCTGGGTGGTTTTATATCTTATTGTCTCTTTTGGCCTTGACTTTGCTCTGCTTCTAGGCTTCTAGCTTACACACACACACACACACACACACACACACACACATTTGTGCTTTGGAAAAAAAACATAACTTTCTGAAGTCTTGCTGATGTCATTCCCTGTGTCCTTCAGTGGACACATCATCCTTGCGAAATCAGCAAAATCCACATATTTTGCTTCATTAGTATGGAACTTTCTTCTCTCTCTCTCTGTGTGTGTGTGTGTGTGTGTGTGTGTGTGTGTGTGTGTGTGTGTGTTGGGGTTGCCAGGGTGAGGGGATTGGTACAGAAATATAAACTATGTGCCATAATTAATCAAAAACAGAGTACAAATGAACACTGTTGGAACATGTGCCGAATTAATTTTCTTCATATGTGTAACAATTTTATACGTCTGTCTGTCTGTCTCTCCATTTTTTTTCTTTCTCACTGATTTCCTCTCACAATATTGTTGCGAAATTCTACTGGCTTTTTCCTCTCATTCCAAATTCAGTTTTTGTTATTTCTGCTATTTTTTTCTTTAAAAAAAAAAAAAAGGAAATTTTAGTAATGAAACATACAAATAAAGTACATAAAATAAGAACATGCATAAAGTGAAGGTTTCAGGAATAATAGATAAGTCTCTGCATGCTCATGCACTCGTATAACGGCATTCCTCCCTGGAGAGATTACCCATGGCAATATGGGTGAGTGTGAGAAAAACAGTGTGGTAACTATGCTTAGGAAATATGACCGGAGTGGTATGAGAGAGAAGGAGAGAGAGAGAGAGTGTGACCGAGAGAGCACGTGTTGAAATACAGCTGTGTAAGCTCATTGGAAACGTCTGTTAAACTCTGCGTAAAGGGCAGCATGGGAAAGTGGAGGATGCTTTTAAAACTCGTGACCATTTATATCATTCAGCTGTCCACTTTTCCTGTCCTTTTCTAATTTGTTGTGTGGGATTTGAAGCTCTTTTCATGCTTCACTTCATTCTTTACTTCCGTATTCCTGATATTATATAACGACACACACCGACACGCAGAGCACATCTTGCAGAACGACATGTATTTTTGATATCGAGACCTGCGGTGCAGTGTTTTATGAGTGTGCATCTCTCTCTAGTGGAGGCAACATGAACTACAATCATAAGCGGAAGAATGTGAACATTTTATCACCAGAATCTGATTAACAGCTTTTTAAATCCACGAACATGACCTGTTCTCATTGAGCTGAAGCTTGCAAAAATGTATATTATAAGAATAACAGCCTTCCCATACAGTGAAGGGAAAGTGCAGGGAGTTGTAATGTGAATGCTTGATTATTCCGTGCATACTAATACCCTCTTTAATTTTCATGTGTGTTAGACTGACGTCGGTGCGACTGCAGAAAAAGGTCCTGAATTGTGAGACAGCAGGTCCAGAGAGTCTACAGACTGACGCTGAGCATTTGCAAGGAACCGTAACCTCCGAGATCAGCCCTGTGAGTGAAATAAAGGAAAGCTGGGCTCCTTTACTTCTACTCTGCATATTCTGTTGCTCTCTTGCAACGTAATACATATCTGTTAGTGTGTATCGGAGCACAAAAGCAAAAGAAACAAACACACCCATTCTGATACATGCATGTTAATATAAATTTACATATACATAATACATATATAATGCATACACAGACAGAGCAAATGTTAGCAGTAGCACTAAACTATGTCCTCATGTCACTTAAACAACAGAAAAGGGGAATTTTGTCACTTTCTAAAGAAAAGAAAATTACAATTATCATTGTTTTATTATAAACATTTCAGATGCCTTCTTATTTACGTACCCACAGTTTTCTGGTCACTGGTCATTTATCTTGATGGTAAACATTTTAGGCTACCAGGGATCCACGTTACTATCAGCCAGATTAAAGCCTCTATAGTAGCTATGGTGCACTGCATACTGTATCTCCTGCAGTGCTTTTATTTTATTTCACATTTATTTAAGCCCCTTTGTCACATAGTCAAATCTCAAATGACTCCTAAAATGTGGTATAAACCAGGTGCCTAATAGAACCTCATATCAATAAGGTAAAAACTATCTATTCATATGCATTACGTTTTAATGCATTCTTTGTTTGTTGCTTGTTGGAATATATATTTTGTTAAAGTGTGGAAATGAATATGAAATGCATTTAAAAAACAGTTCTTGATCTTGCACCTGGACTTGAGGATCCTACTGTATACATTTTGCCTAATTAACATTCTCTCATTCTTTCTTTCTATCTTAAAGTGCTTTTCTGGGAGCAAGCGAGACCTACAGAAGAGTTTTGTGGGAAAAGCAGTCCACGCGGAGCAGCTTCAGTTTCGTGAGCAGGCCCTCATCGCCCTGCTGAGCATGCTCGGGGAAAACGTCCAGAGATACAGAGAGGAAAGCACTAAACTCGACCACCTAACTGAAAAACTGAGTAACGGGATGCCAGGAAAGAGGCAGCCGGACTCTATAATGGTAATTACATTTTCATATGTGCCAAAACAATTGTTTTCTACAGGTTTCATAACACAAAATCATTGTAGGATCAGCACTACATAGCCAGAGGGGATTCTGAGTCGAGGAAACATCTAGTAAACTCCAGGTGCTTACCTTTGTGGTTAGATTCCAGATAGTTTGTTGGCATGGAGGTGGTATCTAATTGTAGATTTGGAGATGTGAAGCCCCCACAATGCTGGCTTCTTCTGCAGATCTCTAACCTGACTAAGGAGACTTGACTGAGGGAATGACTAAGGCCTCTGAGTCAATGCTCAAAACTCTTCAAAATCTTCAAATAATTTGGACAATTTTACTGGGGGTTTTGTGCTTGAAAGCTAAAATTAACAGGTTTAAACGCTGACCCACTCTTTTTGAGGAAGCCATTGCTAGTGACACAGAAAATGGAGATGAGTGCTAAGTGTGGACAGCCAGAGGCAAGTTTCATTCACCGCCCTACATAATTAATCATCTTTGTGCATTAACTCGCATAACAAAACTCGCGTGTGTGCACGGCTGAAATAGGACATTGCTCTAAATCCATTTGGTTTATTATAGGAAGGATCATCTAAGGAGTCTGCTTTTGCATTAAAAAAAAAAAATTATACTAACAATATCGGATTTGGAATATAATTGCGGATTTACGTGGCTTTGTTTTGGGTAGGATGAGGCTAAATGGATAGCAAATTCCACAGTACGTGCAACACGCACATTAGCACTACAGCACACTATGTGAAGTTGGTGCACCGAATCACAGTAATTTAGGTCAGGACACATTGAATTCAGCACCATATGTCGCTTCACTAGGCCCCTGAGGAACACACAACATGCACACACTCGCACACATAGTGTTTCGACTGATTGCCCTTTCCTCAATGTGTGTGTGCGCGCATGTGTGTGGTTGCCGTGGGAATGAGACAGATGTACTGTAATGCCCTTTTTCCCCTCATCGGGACTTTTCAGCCCATCAGTGAGCTGAAGGCCTTTAGCCAGAAAAGCAGCCCAGGGAGAGGTGCACTTTGGGTAATCTAACACTCCGCCTCTAAAGCAGTGACCTCATCTCATTCGCACATGAAAATTGGGTTTGGCTCTGGGATTAACTCAACAAAAAAGCTTAGAGAACCTAGCACTCGATGAATTCTTTCATTTTTTTTTTTTTTTTTTTTTTTTTTTTAAAAAGTAAATGTTTTTTTTTTATTTATTTTAAGCAGGGGGATAAATGATAACACGCTTGTCATTATTATGAGATCATATTTTAGCAGAAAATTAATCACATTAAAGTCTAGATTAAGCGATTATCCCTCTTTAAGTACACTAAACGATTAGCACTGAAGCTGGCCCTCAGGGAACGGTCGAGAGCGTGTTCCGCAGATTCCGCGAGCTTTCCCTGGGGAAGGAAGCTGTGCGAGTGTCTGCATTAGGCTGAACTCTCTTCATCCGTGTAACACACTGGACATGAGCCAGTTTGGCGATCCTGGATTAGCACAATTGTCTTTTGTATATTTATCAATATTAAGAGCTTTTTGGTGATTGGATGTGTGTTTTCATCCGTTTTTGGCACATTCTTCATCACCAGATGTCAATTATATGTGGTTTTAGAGGGTCAAACAAATTGAGGTTTGTTTTTTTATGATTTTAAGTGATTAGTTACATGACTTACAATCTGTGTGTGTGAAAACCTTTCGAAAAAGAGAGATGGAGATAGACAAATAGATGCACATGTCATTGTATAATTAGACCTTTTTGGGGTTTTTTCTATCTGTCTAATCTCTTAAGCATGCAACACTATGTGATAATGCAATTACATTTGGCAGAAGAGCGCATTAAGTTCATCCTTCCATAAGATTCATTTTGCAGCTTTTCCAAACCAACAGTAAATAAATAGACAGAGGGTATTAATATATGTGCAGTCCTTATGGAGTTGAGTGTAACAGTGCTTAAATAAATTTCTGACACACAAAGACATGTTGGTTCACAGTGTGTGTGTGTGTGTGTGTGTGTCTAAGCTGTCAGTTTACCTTAGATATGTTTCTCTCCGGCGTACCTGAGGTGTGTTTCTTCAAACCTCTGACATCACACCCTTCCTAATTTGACATTTCTGTGCCGATCCACGTGTTTTGTGCTGTCAACTTTGTCTTAAAGCGGGACGCTGTTGCACCGTTTGTGTTTGACATTACTCAGCAACAGCTTGCAGGCTCGGTTACGTCGAGGATGTCGGATCGGCATCGAAGTACCGAAGCTTGAATATCGCTGTCGATTCAGTTGCATTTTATTTGTGTTATTGCTCTTAACGATAGACATCGGCACAATTTACCTAATGTAAATTTAGAAGCTAGGAGCAACAGTGGCAAGGAAAAACTCATCAAGATAACAAGTGTGTTGAAATAATGTTTAGCATATTGAGAACCAAAGTCCTTATGATTTCCCAGCTGTTCTTAGGTACGAGTCTACAGTATCCAGGTGAGATTATCCACTGAAGCAAGGGTGGAGATTGGGCACAAATGGCTCTTTATAGGTTTTAAAGAATGGGCGACAATATTAGAAAATAGAAAAAAGTGGGACTGACACCATTGCAGATTAATATCTGAGCTGTCATGCAGGTTGTAATTTTAAATAAAACGTTCCACATGAGCCTCAGGTGCAGACAAGTTGTCACCTGAGCTTCTTTCTTTTATTTCTCATACTTATTGCCTCTGTTTTGGGCCCTTCATTGTCATCAGGAGTCAGTCTGACAACTGTGACATTTTACATGCCGACAGGCAGAGAAATTCCTAACACAGATACTCATGTTGATTTTGTTTTTGAGGATCTTGCTTCAGGGACTTTTATGAAAGTTAAATAAACCAAGTGATACGGTAATTTACATTTCATTTAGTATATTTGTTGAGGGAAAAAAAGCATTGAGGGCAGTCTGTCTTGAATCCGTCTTGAAATGTAGATTGGTGTGTTTCTTAGGAAAAAGACAGCAAAGACGCGTGTAGCTCGAAAAACACTGCCGTGCTTTCAAATGGACATGTCACCGTGACGACCAGTAACATGGAGGATGAGAAGAAGAATTGGAGAGACAGTATGAAGGCATCACTGATGAAAGCGACTAATCTCACACGATCAGGAAGCGTGAAAAAACTCATCCACAAGTTCTCTGCTTCTGAGAGCAGTGAGCAGGTTACACCTAATGTTTCTCCGTCACAACAAAGAAAAGATGGGACAGGAAACGCAAAAGAGAGCGAAATTCCCGCTGTAACAGTAACGCTTCCATCTGGAGAGTCAAAGAATGTTCCCAATGGTCCCAATACGCACTCGCACTCTGGCCGGGTAAGTGTGGATGAGGTTGCCGTACACGACCGGACGATTGCATCATTTCACACTATGAGTCACATGCATGACCTGCACACTCGTCATCAATGTCCCCTGCGTGTGAATGCATTTGCACCGCTTGTCACCACACCACTAACCTTCTTGTGCCAGGAGTGTTTGTTTTAAATCAAATGTTCATTATTCATCGCTCAGATTGTGTTGATAAGCTTGTATGTTTTTCACTGCATGGGTACATAAATGTCTTGGAA
The DNA here is from genome assembly GCA_030068025.1 of Parauchenoglanis punctatus. Taxonomy (NCBI): domain Eukaryota; kingdom Metazoa; phylum Chordata; class Actinopteri; order Siluriformes; family Auchenoglanididae; genus Parauchenoglanis; species Parauchenoglanis punctatus. The sequence continues at coordinate 16,818,455 of JAQQZU010000011.1, forward strand.
TATTCATTTATCTCCTTCAGGACTTGTGCGAGTTTTAATACAGACGGAGCTTGATTACTACGTGGGTTCTTGAGCTAATTCGCTTGTTTCAATCTCACTACAAATTCAACCGTGCTTCTTTCACGGCTTTATTTACATGTTGTGAGTGCATGCTTCTGGAATTGGTTTGCCTTCACAGTCCCTACACAAGCTTGTATGTTTTGTGTGTGCAACACAAGCTCTCGAACACACAACCTCGAATAAACTCCTCTAAATTTGCGTCTCTCTCTTGGAATTTCAGTTTGACCAAGAGAACGGACCAACAAGCCCCGAGTCTGAGGAGGAACCACTCACCCCTAAAGCGAACCACAGCCCAAGGTACCAGATGTACCTGGGATCCGATCTGGTCAAAAACGGTGCTAGCGGACCAGGTGGACCCACTGATGCCGTTGCCAATGGAACTCTTTCCAAATCAAATTTGTCCCAGTGGAAATCGATGGAGTCATTGACCGTGAGAGACTGGGACTTGAGTCCCAACAGGGTGAGAGTGTGTGTGTGTGTGTGTGGAGTAAACCTTTAAGCGTGATTCTTATCAGTTTTTATTGACTAATTTAAATGCAGGGCCCTTCTGAAAATTTGAGTCATCTTAATATACCTTCCTTTCTGTGTGACAATGAAGGGATAATGTACAGCGAGCCAATCATTACTGTGAAATGCACGAAGTGAAGGGGTCTTGAATCATCCAGAAGGGGTTTATTTTGCAATATTGACTGGTTCCTGGTTGAACATTATCCTGCTTATTTCATGGCTGCATACTAAAGAAATCAATCATTTGATTTGAGACAACATATTGATTTAAAAATGATTTAATTGCTCATGCTAACAACGTGGTCCAATGCAGTAGTCTGTTGTACAGAAATATGCAATCTCTTCCCATTCCTGCTTTCAAGTTCTGCTCTCATTTTATTTTGTAAGCATTCATTGCAAAGGAAGCAACCATAAATACAGTGGGCTGTGATGTGGCGTTTTCTCTCTGCTTTTGGCCACGGTGGTAAAAAAGGGAAGGACAGGATTGGAATAGTATGACCTATTTCCCTGTTCAGCAGATGAGATGTGCTGCTTGTTATTTAACTGACATTAATGCATTTTTGTCGTCTCCTCTCACAGATTGGCAGTGTTGAGGTTCCTCCCAGAGTTTTTAACAGCCCCTACTCAACCCTCTCACTGGACTACAACCCCGTCAGCCGAATGTCCAACTACAAGGTGCTTATGTGTTTTTTGTTTTTTTTTTTTTTGTTTTTTTGGTTTGTGTGTTTTATTAAGATATGTTTATATTTACTAGCGCAACACACATTCATAAGAGCATATAGGGATGTAGTTTGTTCCTGGTATTCTAAATCATTTTTTTTTTCACTGATCGGCAATCAACACTCATTCAACAATGCGTTATTTGGAAAATAGTGCCTAGTACGAAATCAAGCATACTGTTCACCCGTCCTGTATTCAAGTGAAGCATGATGGTTAAAAAGAACAGTTGCCTATAACGTTTTGTGTTTGACAAGAATTAAATGCTTGGTGATAATTCACACATTAATCAAAGTAGGTAATAGCAGTTAAGGCATAAATTGCAAAAGTTAACGAAGGTTTGTGTGCTAGATGCCGGAGAGGAGGTCTCCAACAACATCGGAGATGAATTTATTCGCTTTAAACCAAAGTCCTCTGAACACCATTAACGCTCCCCGTGCAAGATACACCGCCTACGACAGTCTCGGCCGGAGACAAGTGGTAAGATGCTCTGTTTTGTGTTCTTACGTTATTAACATTGTCTGTACCAAACAGCACAGAAATAATAGTACCTGTGCTACGATTTCACTCGGAATATGCGAATTAATAAAATATTACAATAAATACTAGCAGGGTTGAAATTCTTTATAAAATCTGCAAGTGAATTAGCGCATTGTGACGTTGGAAAACCGTTCCAAAAGACTTGTGAAATACTAAAAATAATGACTCTCACGTTTACTTCAATTTTATCACGACGGAAAAATTTCCTCCAATGCAACCACTGTTAAAATTTAAATATTTGTATATATATATATATATATATATATATATATATATCTGATA
>JAQQZU010000011.1:16823276-16835595 GCA_030068025.1 Parauchenoglanis punctatus
ATAAAATAAAATTTACCCCCCCCCCCCCCCCCCCCCCAATTGTATTGTATATTACATTTGAGCTGTTTGATAGAGAAAGACCGATATTGATACAATGATCTACAATCTATATAGACTTGCTCATTTTTACGTCGGTGTGTGTGTGTGTGTTAGCTGGCGGAGGCTCTGCAGCAGGGATCTCAGTCGAATTCTGAGTTGAGTCTACAGCAGAAACTCCGAGTAGAATCACAGATGAGAGTGGAGGAGCTGGAGGAGTGCGTGCTGGAGAAAGACCAGGAGCTTATGCGCTTGCAGCAGATCATCAACCGCCTACAGGGAGAGGTATAGATGTGCACTCGCACACTGTCTGGATTAAGATTTACACTACACTTACACTTTCAGTGCTGTAGGTTCAGTTTTGGAGCAGCTAGCACTGGAGAAAGTGTTGTAGCACAAATTGAAATATTCTAAAGCTGAGAATTTCTAGGACGCTCCAGCTTAAAAATAAATTACAACCAGGGGAAAAATAGCAGCCGCTTCCTTAATTGAAGGAAATAAACAGTATAGAGAATGTAGGGTACTTCCTCACTTGAACGAAATAAAATGTCTGGATTTAAATGAATTTAAAGTCTAAGTACAATAATTTCGATAAAATTAAAGTCTGTACAAATTCTCACAAGAGTGTGTGTGTGTGTGTGTGTGTGTGTGTGTGTGTGTGTAGGTGTCTGATAAGCTGATGGATAAGGAGCAGTCTCTAGAGTATGAGATCCAACTGAGGGAGAAAGTTCAGCTTCAGTGTAAACAGGCTGAGAGAGCAGTGGAGGACTTACAAATGGAACTGAACACACTCACACAGACCAGAGACGAACTGAGCAAACAGCTCAAACAGACACAGGTAAAACACACACCCCTAGATCTCACTGTCCATTTCTCTCTCGCTCACACACACACACGCATGCACACGCGCTAGGTTCTTAAGACAGATGTATAATTATTATGGCCCTTCAGTTTATGTGTATACAGGGTTTGCAAAAAGTGTTTGAACTTTTTCCAATTGATGACAGGAACTTACATAAAGAAACTAAGGAAAGATATTAAATACAACATTCAATGTAATTCAGTTTTTGGAAGAACTTGTACTCATCACCTGGCATATAGACAAACATTAATATCCTGCAGCAGATTAATGTGTGTGTGTGTTTTTCAGGAAAAAGTGATTGATTTGGAAACTGACCTGGAGGAGTTGCATGAGAATGAGCAAAGGCTGATCACCAAACAAAAGAGAGCAATGGAACAGGTCAGTACAGACACAAACACATAAAGAAATGTTTAGCTTTCCTCTACTAAAAGCTGCGTTTGTCTTTGTTTTTAATTGAGGATCGCAATTTAAAAATGTAGAATACTTTTCATCTCGGACACCCAGAATTGTATCTTGCGTACCCTCTCAGCCCCGCTTCCAAATTTTTTGTGAAAACATATAGCTTATCTTTTGAATTTTTTTTATATACTGACTGTTTACTTAAGTATTATATGGAGATGTAATTGTACATGTAGTTACGGGAAAGATTTTAGGGATAGTCCTGGCTGCAGAACTAAAAGTCCTGGATCTGATCCAGCTCCTCCCATGACCCGTAATCCACCCAGTGCCAACACTACGAACAAACTCCTCCAGCCTGAGGAGCTGGATCAGGCACGACTCCACCCAGTGGACTTCGTGGTCTACCGCATGGGGTGCTTGAGATTTTTAGGGAGACCTTAATTATTAGCTCAACTGCAAGACTAAAGAAGAAAATGTTGTATGGAAAAACTGTTGGGCTAAGTGGAGAACTTGTATATTAATAAGTTTTTTCTGTACTAGCCAGAAAAATAAATATTGAATGTTATTACAGAACGTTGTGCGGCTTTTTTTTTTTTTTTTTTTTTTTTTTTTTTTTTTTAAGTGGGTAAAAAAAAATGAGATTTTTCTTTCTTTTTTTTTTCTCTTGCAGTTTGAACAGATGCAGATGAAACTAATACAAGAGAAGGACCTGAATGATAAACTGGAGTGTGAGAAAGTGATCCTGGAGAGACAGGTACAGAAATATGCACACCATATAGATAATGATAACAGATTTTTTAAAGTGTCATAGCCTTCTTTTTAAAGAGGTGAACATTAGGTGAACGACTACTCCGCAATTACTTCAGTAATCAATAATAATCAATTATCAAACCTTTTACACTGATGCTGTTTGTTATATGATTTCATCACATGACCTCTGTTTTTAGTGTGAAACTGTAGTCAAAAACCGTGATGTTGAGTTATCAGTTTATTAGATTGTGATACAGCAAGTGTTGAAATAACTCGGGCGTTAGGTATCTGAAAATATTTTTGGGATATTGTGGTAAATAATTATGATTTTTTCATTATGTAGGTTCGAGAGCTACGGGGCGAAATCGAGGAGCTGCAGAATAACAGAGTTCAGGAACATGTGATTACTAAAGCAGAGGCCAGAGCTAAAGACCTGGAGAATATGCTGAGAATGGAGGAGAGGTAACACACACACACACACACACCTATGTATACTACAGATACTGCAGCTACAGCCTTTATGTGTATTTTGTGTGTATGTGCAAATAAGCTCAATACACACAATTAGAGGGTAATTAGCTGCCTGCACAAAGTAACTACAATAAATACATGCACACACGTACACACCATTCTTACATAGTTATTCATTAGGCACGCATGCACATCTAATTTAAAAATATGGGTTGGACCACAAGAGTTGATTAAATTACAATAGCACTATTCTTAAGTAGGAGAGCTATGGCAGGAGTGACTACGTGGATTGTTTTGTTTTTATATCACAGCAAGGTCCATTAACTACACATGCACATCTAAACTGTCTTGCACACATCTATGTTTCTCTGCAGAAGCAAAGTGGTGCTGAACAACACCATCGGTAAGCTGGAGAGGAAAATTAATGAACTGAGCGAGCAGGTGGAGGAGGAGCACAAGGTCGGCAATGAACAGAAAGAACTGGTATGCTTTATTTACACTTTAACTGCACTTCTTCAATCTCACCACTAGAGGGTGCATGTGGAGTTTATGACCTCTAAAGTAATACTGAATCACAGTCGAGATAACTGTACTCACACTTGGCCAGTATGTCCAGTGATTTAAAAAAAAAAAAAAAGAAAAACGACAAATGGACAATGCAAGGTCTTAATTTAGCCCAGGTTCTGATGTTAAACAGCGCAAGTGACACAGGTTACCTTCTGACCCGCATTTGTTTTTGGAGATGTTTTTTTTTCTTTTTTTCTCCTTTTTGTGTCGCTGTATTTTTATATTAGCTGATGTTTTGTTTGTGTGTGTAGATGACTCAGAGAATGAGGACTCTGAAGAGGCAGCTGAACGAGGCAGAAGAGGAGGCGAGTCGCCGAGAGGCTCAGTTCAGATACACACAGCGAGAGTTAGCAGATGAGAGAGACTCCAGCGCTCGATTACAGAAACAGCTGCTCGACCTGCAGCTGCAGATGAAGTGAGTTATTCTATACACATGCATCTTTCTCAGTGATGTACACCAGGACCGGCCAAATGTCCGAACAAAGTCAAAGCTGTCAGGTATTCCTATCCTTATACTGTATGTGTGTGTGTGTGTTTCTTTTCTGTAGGAGAAAGGAGTCCGTAATGATGAGGCAAACTCTGGATAACTATAACTTAAAGCTGGACTTGTCAGATGATGAGGAGGAAGAAGTCAAGAAGCCTGCAGAGAGCATTTCAGTCCCGAACTGAGAGCGAGAAAACTAACTGGTGAATGGATAGAGATAGTGAATGTACGACAAATATAAATACAATTTGCAAAAGCATTTACAGCAAACAAAACTCCAACCAGGCAAATGTTTAACTTCTTTAAAAGCAAAAAACCAAGAGGCACCTTCACTATTTATGTGTCACTAACATTAATACCTGGGATTTAACCAATCTTTATACCTGGGGAAAGGAAACTTCTGTTTGTTGGTGGGTTATTTTTATAATCGACATTTACATGGACAGTGTTTGAAGTCCAGACAATAAGCTTAACTTTGTCTGCTTGCAGGGGTTTAGAGGTGAATATGTTCTCGCTGCCAAGTATATCACACCAAGTGATGTTCACAGAGCAATGTGCACGCCATGCACGGTTTATTTTTGAACTGTATAGAGGAGCGTCTTACTATTTAATTTAACTTTGTTCTTTCTTTTTTTTTTTTCCCCGTCCTAAAGGTGTACATGCTATAAGAATAATGTAAATACTTTTACGAATATTAACTAATTCATTGTTCATTTGAGAATTAATTGTGTAAGGCTAGGATATTAATGCAAGTGGTAAAAAAAAGAGCAGTTAGTTTATAAAAGGACTAAACACTGTTTTTGTGCTGTAATTTAATGCTAAAGATTTAAATTGGAAACATCTAAATTTCATCTATATCCAATTTCTAAATCACTGTTAGCTTAGAAGATGGATTGAGAGAGAAAAAAAAAAAAAAAAAAAAAAAGCTACTCTTGATAACAGTCATGATTAGCTTAGCATATGCAAATGTGCAGTTATGCAAATGAGCTCTTGCTGGGTTTTTTTTTCCAAATATCTTTATTTAATAATCAGCATGAGTGCCATAAACTGTTGGATCTTTACTCGGATTAGTTTGACCAAAAATGCAAAATGTTACTAATGGAATGTTATTTAAACCCTTTCTTTAAAATGAGCTCATCCACTCGAATATACATGGAAATAAGGTCTTTCCTAAAGCATTGTTATAAATGTGTGTGTGTGTATTCGTGCTAATTATTCAAATAGGATCTTACTATCCTGCTGAAATTTTTTTTTTTAAATAAAACCGCAAAGACCAGCATGGATTCCTTGTTGGTCTGAGCTGGTGTATGTAGGTTAGCGTTGGTCTGGTGCGGGTTTAGTTTGGCCAAAAATATGTTCATGCTAACACATAATTAGCATAACCAAATGGCTGAAGGGTGTTAGTCACACTTCTGTGAAATTTTCTTTAAACTATCCCTTTAAAATGTGCTAACAGGCATGGAAAACGTCTTTCCTTGTGCATTAATAGAAATTTGTGGATTTTCACAAAGGTTGTTTGTTATCTTATAAATATGAATGCGTAATTGTGGCTAAAGGAATACTCAACCAAGTAAACTTTTATGATCTGCTGTACTGAATTCATGTCTCCTAGGAGACAAGGTTTCAAATGTATTGAAACAAAACCATGTGTTCATGTGCATGCTGATCTCAGAACAAGTGCATTAACCGGTGACGAACAGCAGACACTGTCCCCATTCACCACTTCTGCCAAGTCCGAAACCAAGTATACGCCCAGAAATGTTTCTGTTTTCAATTCCACCAGAAGATTTTATTCTGCTGATACTGTTATGCTTCAAAACTTACATCCTTGTATAAAGGGTTAAGCGGATATCTGGTTCATACACCAATAGTTCAGGTCACTTCATGTTTTTACATTATGCTGAAGATTGACTCGTTAAGTTTAGTCATCTATGTGTACTTCTAATAAAATAAGAAATGTTGGTAGCTGGACTGTACACTTCAGTACAAAGTAATAGGGTTTGTGTTCTCTCACACACACACACACACACACACAGCTGAACACACGACGGTGTTGTCGTTTTTCTTTATTCATAAGGAACATCATATGGAACACTCATAATTTAATGTTCTCCAAGTAAACAGAGTTCGTGAAACCTGGGTTCCTGTTACACGCCGTACTTGTATGCATTCATTTATATAAGCACTGTGTACATACTGTAATAAAGCTCTGCAGTTTTGCACAGCATGTCATTGGTCAGTAGAGCTATACAGGCACAATGAGAGAAAACTCATGTAAGCTTTCAAGATGTTCTCAAATCTAGTATTCTTGTAATTGTGTACTGGTTTAAAGGCTAATAGGATAAGAAATGAGCTTTTACCTCATGTTTTCTCACCCCATGAGAAGCGTTTGCTCCAGAAATTCTCACTGGTTGGTAAAACCAAATGGTGTCCTTGAGCATTTTCTTGTTTTCGTAAATTGGAATGGAAAAACATAACATTTGTGCACACTTGCTATAAAGAGAGCCTAGAGTTCAGTAAGAGAATATAACCAAGTGTCGGTTTTGGCATTGATAAGGTGAAAAGATAACATTATTACTTAAAATCATACATATTTGAAGCAGTGCTTATGCTAAAGTGCATATTCCAGTAAAACACGCTTTGTGATTAAGTATATCTCCCATAACCTTTGTCATTTTTGTTGGGTTTTTTTTGGGGGGGGGGTCAAATCCAAAGAGTTAAATAGAAAATGCTACTCTTCATTGCCTAACATGGGACAAACCATGAGTTCTTATCTGCGTAATTTACTGAGATGTTTAATTTCTTATAAATACAGTACATACAGAGCAGATATTCCTTTGTGTGTTTTGTACCAATTCTGTTGGAAACTGATATGTTGGTTAAGTTCCAGCCATTCAAACATGGGAGTACTCGGTTTAGCTCATCGTATCAGGAAAAACACAACTGTCTAGCGCTCACACTAGGGCCCTGTCCTAAACGCTCCGATTCATGAGTCAGTGTAAGCTCTTGTAATAGAGCACAGCCACGTCAGGAAAAACACCAACAAATGCATAGAATCCATTTTAACAAGACTTTTCTTCACCATATACGTATATGGTGTGGTTCTCGGCTCCTAAAGGACTGTCGGAGCGTTACCCATAATGGGCGTTGGGTAATGTAGAATGAACTGTGATCAGTGATGCTGTTTATTAATATAACATTCAAGTCATTGTGTAATGTGATAAATTGTAAGTTAACTATGTCATGTGTAAACATATAGGTAGTAGTTAAACTTGCGTACCTTCCCTGTGCCTTCAGGCAGGCTTTAGCTTAGTGTGCTAGCAATTAACTAGCAGACTATTAGCTAATCATTACATAATTAAATTAATAAATTACTAAACTAAAACGGCACAAAGTTCTGAACAAACTGACGACAAGCTATTTGAATTTTTCTCAATTACGCTTTCTTGATATACAGATGCACAGACACATGATCATGAATCTGCACATATCAATTGTCAAAGGCAAGCTGTGTTAAACTAATTGCAATACAAAAAGGGTTTTTTGGCACACAGAACATGTTAGAAGATGATTATGTAGGCAGTGTTGTAGTTCATTACGTAGGCAGAGTGGTTTGAGCTACACATAATACACAAAATGATAAATGACACCATTAAACCATCCAGAACACGTACGCATCATGGAAGCAAAATGAAGTTATGAAAATAACTGAAGTTTGGGAGAAAGCTCACAACTGGAGCTTAGACTCCGTCACTGAAAGTGTAGCTCAAAGCTCTCCGTCCATGTCCTCAGCGCGAGCGCTACCCTGATCGCTACAGCCCCACGTCCACTCTCACTGGCATTTAATTGAATTTGTAACCCGCTTTCTAAGCATTTTTATAAATCCTGAATAAACCATTTCTAAGTGTCTGAAATATTTGTGGTTTGAAAAAAGAACCTTCGGTCTTAAACAGGGGTGAGTGGACGCCGAGAACCTAGCATCATACTTACTGTGAGCACTCGTTCGCACTAATAATGATCAATACTAAGATTGTTTGTTAGGAAATCAGATTTAGGCCAAACGATTGCCTAAAGGTTTTCATTTCTAAATTAAAACTAGAACTAAAATATGGAATTCACATCAATGGATTGCAATTACAGTAAATTTGTGTAACACTTTGGCTGAATACAATGTGATTAGGGAACAGTTTCTTAAAAATGACTGGGAAATTCTGGTTTTGGAAACAAATTAAATCAAGGATTGAAAAAGAGAAGGGATATTTTACCCGAACGCACCAACACTTTTAATAATTATACTATCTTCTATGCCTTAAAGCTGTATGTATTACCAGTATGTCGCAACCACTGTAGCTAAATTAGCCTTTTTTTATATTTAATATTCCTAACATTTTCTAACAGCCAAAGAAAGGCATGCAGTATTTCAGAACCAAGCCTAAGCTGTTCCTTTTCCTCAACATATTTAGACAAATACTAAAAATAAGAATTTCCATGACGACGCTACATCAGCATGGCAGAATAAAACCCAGCATCCACTGTGAACTTTTAAACCTGAAACCTAACATGAAATTGGACCTACAAAGAAAATGGAGTTAATTGTGTTTTAGGGTTCAGAGCTGAACGTAATGGAAAAGATTTTATATCTAGGCATGCGGAAACCGAAAAAAAAACCATTTTGTAAAACAGACAGTACAGCAAGTGTTGTATCTAAACTATATATTTAAGATCGTCATAGATATTCTGTCTTGTTTAAATAAATCTTAACTCTTATATTAACTAAATGTAATATATATCTAGAATAGCTTTGTCATAGTTAACACATATATTTAACAGATATTCTAAACAAATACAATGGGGAAAACCCATGAATGAATACCTTGGTGACTGGAACAATGTCAGGATCACCCGAGTGCGTTGGAGATAAAACACACACAAACAATATAGAACTCTAGTTATGAGTAATTAAAGGGCAAAGAGCATTCAATTCATCAAAGTGGACTGGAGAACTAAATCCGTACATTCTGCCATACATTAATGAATTATATGCATGCTTTAATGCAAGTATTTAAAAAGTGAGTATTAAAAAAAAAACGTATGACCTGTCATAAAGAATGTATCAAGAAATAAATATTGTTAGAAAGGCGCATTCTTTAAATGGGTGTTTAAATGAGCAATTATGAGGTGGAAAAAGACCAAAAGCTTATTAACCAGAGTTGTTTTTCTTCTTCAGAAAACTACTACAAACTAGAAAGAAATGTTCCGACAATTTAAACGCATTTACGAACAGATCCGGCGCCCTGCTTTCATAACCACACGGGTACGTACAGGACTGAGCTGTGCCTCCACGTCTGTCCACGTGAGGGCGGAATAAGGCAAATTTCTAACAGGCGCATTTCTTCTCCGCCGTCGGCGCAGCGCTCAGTTTGCTGGTGCTGTCTGTGTGATGTGCGTCGACTTTTTCTGGCTTTTCCACACACTGCTCCATCCTCTTCATCACCAGGTCGAGCAGAGTGACCACAGCTTTATCTACTGCTGCGCCCGTCGCTGCGCTCGTCTCAAAGTACGGGATGCTGGAGATGAGAGGAGGAACAATAAATGATGGATTAACAAAACCTTAGATGTTTGCGGCTCAGATAAATCGGATAAAAAAATGATCTGCGGATAAAACTCAAAATTAAAGGCGACAGATAATAATGATATCTCCAGCCAACACTGAATAAACAAAATGCAGTGTCCAACATTCATCCTAGGACTTTTGAAATGTTAAAAGTCCAAAAGATTCAGCCCTCTGCGGGAAAGAAATGTCCACACGGCCGATATAGATTAAAACACACACCTGCCCCTTTGCTCACTGATGTCCTGGGTGGCCTTTTTAATAATAATTAAACTATAAATAAAAGGTCCTGGCTGCTCTTTCTCTCCTATAACCTGCCGTTGTGCTGCAGACACTAAAGCCGAGCTCTGATGAGCAGTGTACAGCTTCTACGTTTACAGTGCTTCAAATTATTCCGGCTGACTCTCGACGGTCATGTTTATTTATATAGTTACACTTCTTTGGGAAATGCAGCCGAGCAGTCAGAGCTCACTAAACAAAGCCAGGAGTGTTTGTGGTTTGGACATGTACGGTGTATGTGATCAGCAATAAAATGTGTACCATGCAAATTCTAACTTATCTAGAATTCAAATCTAGGTTAGGTTTTTTTTTTTAAATTTATCTTAATTTCACATTCGTTTATTTATGTGCAGCACTCCTAAGTCTTTTATTTATTCCTTCTGTGGTTAGTATAAATATGCCTTGGAACGAGAGAAGGCAAAAATAAAAACAAAAGGAACTGATCACCTCCTCTAACGCAGGGGTTGTCAGACCCGGAAGAAAAAAAAAGCACAGACGTCTTAGTCCAGATTCATTTAGTAAACTACTCCACTTTTTTCCCAGTCTGGTCTGGCCAGTGCACAATATTATTCTTGGCCATGGGTGGCTGTGTTTGTTCTTAGGCAACAAACTTTTGTCTGTATGCAAGAATATTCTGGCTATCTGTTGGAACATTTTATTCCTGAACTTTCATCAACTTTCAAATCCACAATGACATTATTCATACTCCTGCTTGTTCATCAGTTATAGGCTTTGATTAAACCGTGTCGATTCATGTGAACTAAGAACTCAATAAAAAATATTGATAACTTTGATAATGGTGTCATTTCAACCACTGACAAAATAGAAAAATCTTGGACTCTCTCGCGGGTCCTCTAGACCCTGATCTGTGCATTGTGAACACAAAGTGCTCCAGGTTCACGTCGACTTTCACCATTGTATTTTGGCCCTCTAGGCTTGTTGCAGACAGATCACATGTTATTCCAGAGGAACTATGAACAGAAAGAGAACCGAGGCTGCTGAAGTGGACTAGAAGAGTCCTCTTTCAAACGAACTCACAGGGTGATCACGAAAAAAAAACTACATACTGCTCCAAAGTCTGGAGCACAATCCTGTATTGGGTTAGCAGTTCAGAGCGTCACATGTTCGCTCCAGCTACTTTCCCGCCTCCCAGCACATGAATTGGCAACTCTATATTTCCTAGAAGGACTGGAGTGGTGTATCCCTGCCTTGTGCCCAATATTCCTGGCATATGTTCTGGATTCACTGTGACCCTGAGCAGGATAAAACAGTTGCTGAAGGTAATGAATGAATTAACGGATGTAAATTCTGCCTAAAGTGATATATAAATATAAAAAACAGCAACAACAAAAAGCCATTTCCACAGACACCTTTATGTGTCCTTCTTTAACTGATGAACAAAATTACACAGTGCTACAATCATTATAGTCATTACACGGAGCACGCCGTGAAGGTTTGCTGCATAATTATAGTGGCGATATATTATGTGTCAGATTACAATAGAGCTGCGCTGGACTGTACAGCACGACACGAAAGGTAAAAAAAAAAGTCGCAAACGAAAGACTATTAAACGATTAATTACACACAATTACAGCTGAGGAGTCAGTCACAGGTTAATTACCCAGCACTTGGCGTATCATTTAAAATTGTAGTCTAGCGATAATAAAAGTAGCATTTTTAACAACTTCTGCAACTAGAGATTGTTAACCCACGTCCAGAGGGCTCAGTCTCGAAATGTGTGAAATCTCAAAAACAACGATTCGCATTAGATCATGTATCTACCTGATTTGATGATCTGCCACACACAGAACAGTTTTACAGTTTTTAATAACATGAATGAATCTCAGCTTAGTGATGTCTCCGCTAAACACCACCGCTTGCCCTCTAGACCTAGTCCCAGTGTTACATTTTAAAATCTCTCCTTGATGCTCTCAGCATGTTCTGTAGAAACAGGTACTAGATCTAGAAAACTGCCACAGGTACTAGATAGACTGGAAAAGTGGGCTGGACTGTCCAGGTTTTATTCTTACTTATTCTGCAGGAAATTCTTTCCAGCACTTGGTGATTATATTTCTAAAATTATATGATGTTCTGTATGGTGCTCCACAGGGATCCATATTCAACCCACTTCTGTTTTTTTTTTTTTGTCTTCCACAGGATCAAATTAATAACAAATGTAGCAGTAACTCCCATAGCCATGCAGCTTTACATATTCAACCTCAAGACTGCACTGTTACTCTAAACACCCTGAAAGACTGCACATCAAGCAGTACTACCTGGATGGACAGGTACTTCCTTTCTTACTGATCAAAGCTTTAAGCCACCTTGACAACATTATCAGCTTTTTTCCCTTAAGGTAAGACCTTACATTAGTCCGCATGATTGTAAGAATGCTTTTGTACTAATTATTGTAACTACCTGTTTATTGGAAGACGCTTGTGAACAGGCTACACCGTGAGCTCTAACAGGTACATTCAAGGGAGGAAATATTACACTGAATGGATTAGCACCATCATACATCATGGATATGTTCCCAGTTTGTACGTTACTGCTGCAGGCTTGCTCAATCCTCAACCAAGAAAAGATGTGCTGAAGCAGCCATTTGTTTTTACACACCTAAAATGAAATGATTTAATTATTGGATCAGACCAGAAACTATAATATATAATTTTTTTTTTAAATTGCGCATTTTTTTTACTCATTACGCATCAATATTTTAGTGTTAGTGTTAAAAATAAAGTGGGTAAATCTAATGGTATGTCAGCCCTATTAAGCTATCATATATGATATATACTCAGCAAAAAAAGAAACGTCCCTTTTTCAGGACTGTGTATTTCAACAATAATGTTGTAAAAATCCA
>JAQQZU010000011.1:16863191-16874166 GCA_030068025.1 Parauchenoglanis punctatus
CCAGTTCTGTCGAGAATAGTGCGACTCTTTGGCACGGCCGTCCCATTCACAGATGAAACAACAGTACTTTGTATAGCTGAGCTGCAGTCCTAGTAGCAGAGCAATTACTTTAAGATCTCCACAAATATTCCAGTTGTACAGTGTTGATAAGTCACTTTCGGGAGTGAAAATGTTTGGATACAAATATAAGAAAAAATCATGACAAAACTTAAGATTTCTCTGAAACGATACGTGATGGGTAAATTTCGATGTGATATTCGTGATCAGCACCCAAAAATCTATAAGAAACACCCAGCAGAGCTCAAGAAACATAAACTTTGTTGTGCAGTGTTTCCAGAAGCATCCTTACACAAATACAATGGTCGCGCGCCCTCTTCTGAGCGTTTTCATACACGTGCTAGTCAGCTGACCTAAAGTAAAGTCACATGACCTGCACGAGCCACACGAAACCAGGAAACCGGAAGCGATTTTCCAAACTCTGGCTGTGTGTCGGTAGGCTGTTTTATTAAGACAATTAACTTCGAATTGTATAATTTCATCCCACTTGTGTCATTAATTAATTGTCAGGTATAATGAACGGTTTAATACAAACATAATAATAATGCATATTATTGTAATGTTTGTATGACTGTGTAAAGAGTTCTGTTAGCGCGCTAGCTAACTTGAGCCGTTATTTTTCGTAATTACGCTTTGTAATACATGTTTTAGCATGTTTTTAGTTTATAAAGTGTGTGTGAAGTTTGTGTTATCGATGTGTTTAACAGAGTAAAGTAGGCGTTTGTGTTTATGTGTCTACCTATAGTTAGATAAAATATAGACATAATATGCCTTTGGCAGTATTAAATAGTCTGGTGTGCTTTTTGTAAGGAATAAAACACTTTAAGACGTGCTGTTATTGGAAAATAATCAACGACAGGGTGGTGTGGTTATCAGCCAGGTGGTTATCAACACAGCGTTAATTATTTTCTATACCAGCACGTCCAGAAGTGTTTTATTTTTCTTACACCAAAGCAGCAACAAGTTTTTTTGTTTATTTATTCATTAATAACGCCATTTTTTTGCCTCTATTTACAGTTTACAAATTTGTTCTTGTTATCACATATGAACAGAATAAACAGTCGTTCCCTCACCCAGCTCTATTTTCTCATTCTTGAGCTTAATAAAAAAAAATAATTGCAGCTTGTCATTATTACTGAGAAATAAGAAAGCACAAAGTCTTCTATCCTGAAGACTTCAATGGCAGAAAACATACTGACTTTGTTTTAGTAAAGTATGTTTTAACATACTTTAAAAATAAAATCCTGGCACTGGAGACACCTTATATATTATATAAATATTTTTATAACATTACAGAAGGTTTTACCACGTCGTCATGCTTATTTGTTAGATAACAACACCCAGTCTGTTTATTATTAGTCTTATGTTATGTTTGTCTACCGTTCCAGTCCTTCTGAACGAGGTGTTACTGTTGAAGCGTTAACTATTCCCAGAGCTATTGTTACAGAAAATGAAACACCTTCTGACAAATCAAAATTGAGAAATCAACAACGCTGTGTTCATGAAACCGTAGAAAATACTGTGTTTATTGTGCTTGTTGAACAGCCTGATGGGGAACAACCTGTGTCTAAATCGTATAAATCCTTTCATAATTGATTATTATTTCTTATTCACAGCAGATGTAAGGATGGCATCAGCGGTGGAGAGGACGGATGATCTCGTACGTGAATATTTAATATACCGCGGATTTACGAGCACTCTCAAACATCTAGACACGGAAATCAAAGCTGACAAAGAGAAAGGATTTCGAGTAAGTATTTCAAAGTAGTTGAGCAGTGATGTTTTGTTTTTGTTTTTTTTTTTAAATCATGACGTATCTTACTTTAATGTAACCTAAAACAAACTACACATTTTTCACTCCTGTCTTAAAGGGAAGCTCCATTCTGAAACACATTAAATGGGCTTACAATGAAATATCTGTGCTGTGTCTGGTGCTAATCTGTTGGTCTGTATTTGTGCTATTCTCATGAGAAGGTAGTGATAATGATGTTGTACATTCCTAGTGCAGTTACATTGGCATTTTTCACTGTTTCATGTAAGTTATCGTGGTCAGGACTGTGGTGACGTGGTGCAGAATTGCGGTCATGCGTATACTAATGCACACTTCAAAACCCAGGTGGATAAAATTATAGACCAGCTTCAGCAGTTCATTCAGAACTACGACCTTGCTGGACTGAAAGAATATTGGAGCTACCTGGATCACAGACTCTTCAGCCGGTTGGAGGATGTTTACAGACCCACTGTTAACAAACTGAGGACAAGCCTATTTCGTTACTACCTTGTGAACACTGTTCAGGTAAGTGACGCTCATAATATGAAAATATAATAATCTTTTATGATGGTTAAAAATGGTATTAACTGACTAATGCAGCTAACTAACAATGCTTTAGTAACTCACATTCACTTGGTCCTTTTTTCCCCCCATTATTTTAATTTACATACCATCACAATGCATTGGTTAACACAGCAGACCTAGTAGAGTCTGTGTTTAGCTCTTACCCTCACGACTTCCTTTCCTCTACTCAGACAAAGAACCTGGAGAAGTCTCAGGAGTTTTTCCAGAAGCAGGCTCTTGATCTTCAGGGCCAGGCAGAATGGCGCGATTGGTTCATCCTGCCATTTATTTCAGCACCGGACCAAAATCCGAGCTTCTCTCAATATTTTTCCCGCCAGTGGGCCGATACGTTCCTCGTTTCACTCCACAACTTCCTCAGTGTTCTTTTCCGATGTATGCATATCCTTCCTATACTCTGCTTATGGACATTTCAGCTGAACTTTTATGGATGGAAAAGATTACAAGCGAAAGTATTAAATAAAAGAAATAGAAAATATCTGATAAATGTTCCAATCGAAAATAAACTTTTGAAATTCAAAGGAATGTATTAAACAATCACAAAACAGTTGATAAAAAAAAAAAAACACGACTAAAACACTTAGCTAAAACCTCTGCGGTTTCGTCTGCCACTTTCGTGTTAAAAATACGATCGGTTATGAAACTCCATACAGTCCAGGTTTTTAAAAAATGTTGCAAACTTGTAGTTCCTAGTATGATGATATACCATGACATTCCTTAATATTCTCACCCCTGCCTGTGCTTCTGAGATTTGATGCTGAAGTTCAGAGAAGCACCAACATCCAGGAAGAGTATGAACAACTGCGCCAAGTGGTAAATTCTTTTTATTTATTTTTTTATCAGATTTCGATGAACATTGCACTTTTTTATCGAACCCACCCATTCTTTAAGTGGTCAAAAGTATTGGAACACGGCTAGGCATGCCCTGTTAGATTGATAGTTTAAACAATTAATAGTTCTGAATGTCTAATGGAGACTTTTGAATTTATTCATTCAGAAAAAGTAGAAGGTTTTAGACTGGCTAAGTCAGTCACCAGACCTTAATCCAATGGAGCAGAATTTCACCTCCTGGAGAGGAGACTGAAGTCCCTAAAACAAACTACAGCTGTGGTCCAAGCCAGGAAAAGCGTAACAACAGAAGAAAGCGACAGTTTGGTGATGTTAATGGATCCCTGGCTTGATGCAGTTTTTGTAAGCAAGGTGTATTCAGCCAAAAATGAAGTGTTTATTTACTTCATTTACTCTAAACTTGTCTATTCCAATACTTTTGCTCACTTAAAAGTTAGGAGGTCTGCCACTGAAGGTACCATGTTCTAAGTTGTTTAACACATCTAGATGTAAATATCAGGAAATGAAAGCTGAAATTCTGATCTATCGTGTCATATTCATGCTTTGATCTCAAACCCAAGTGACTTCAGTACAGCAACAACAACAGAACTGGCCTTGCCGTTCCAATACTTTCAGAGGGGGACTTAGTAATCAATCTCATCAATCAGTGTTCTTATGTATACTTTCAATCACTTTACACATGCTATGGCATGCAGACTTTGTTGTAAGCTGGTCAGAGAGACAGGCTTTCAGCCAATCGGATTCATTTTCTTCTGAACAAAGCGCAAATCCCAGATCTAATATTTGAAATTTTGCGTGAATCTCACAGTAGTTAAAAATATTGTGTATCTAATTTCAAGTTTATATACAAATTTAGGAAATCTGTCTCTCTGGCAAGTATGAGATTGCTAAGTAAGAAATAAAACACAATGACATGCTGACATGTTTGTATATATATAACAGATCTGATTGCCTGGTACCACCAAGGTGATTTTCTTTTCTTTTCCAACGCTACCAATATTTAATTTATTACATAACGACTTGTCATGCATTTTATTCATTTATATTTCATGTAGTGGAACATCTCTGAAGTTAGTTCCTTACATTCCCTCACCAGCCTCTCTTTTTCTCCCCCATTTGTTTACTCTATTTTTTGTAGCATCCACCGTATAATTCCCTGTGTAAGCTGTTACTACAGAAATAATATCAGTAAAAAAGTGCTTTAATATAAACCTGGCGACAAGCATTATTGTCGGAGCAAACTACGTAGAAAACTAAGCAACATCTTTTGGCCAGTTAGAATGGAGAATTCATCAGCACAGTGCTGTAAAACTTTGTAAGGGACACGGTTCATCAAATCCTAGCACAGTAACCTGATCGTTTCATTCGCAAGCATTAACGCTAGTTTTGTGTTTTAAATTTTCTTTATATTTCGGTTTATGAACAAATAGACTGCTAGTTGAGATCGTAAACCATCGTAATCAGCAGCATGTAAGCATATCGATAATCAAACAGAGCAGTCCCGAGAGAAAATGAATCACAAAGATGATATTGTGTAATAACATACTGCTCGCATTGACAGGTAGTAGATTGGTGTAAGGTCTTGAATGCGGTAAATTAATGATGATAACATTGGCTTTTTGTTTGTTTGTTTACAGTTATTTGCACTTCAAGGAGAATCGAGGCCCAAAAAAACAGAGGAGACGTTGCATCACAAACTCCCCGCTTACGTCCAGCACATGGACAGACTCGGAGATACAGAGCTGTGAGGGCGACTCTTGGAACCGAATCAACAGTGTCATTGCAGTAGTGGTGTTTTTAAATTTAACTGAACGATACAGTTTTGAGTCTACTAACAAGAACTGTTTTAATTGAATCAGTTACCAGGAACTAATCTTGTTCAGTGTTGTATTTCAGACTACATCACGGTTCATTGATGGCAATCCAAAAACTATTGTTTTTTAAAAAAAGCGTAGATAGAATGATAACACTAAAGATATCCTCTAACTTTGACAGCATGGTAGAGGTTTAGATGATTAAGCGCAAGCTATGTGACTATTGTACATAATCAAGATTAACCTACTCTTGCACTTAATCAAGTTGCATGTAGATTATTTCAGTGAAATATTATGCTTCTTGAGACTTGAGGCTTCCGTCTTGAAGACTTATCCATGTCTGAAGACTTATTTAAAAAAATGCTGACCCTGGAGAATCCTTCCAAAAATGCTAAATAAACAACTTATAGAAACTCTACCTCATTTTGTTTCAATGAAACACTTTTTTTCAACTCTGGACACCATTGAGTAAAATAACTCTCAACAGTATTATGTAATGATCTAGCCATTCTGGTAAATACCAGTGCATGGAACAGCAAACGCGTGAAGATAAAATAAATAGAAATGGATTGATCAAACAATCACTAAAACCACAAAAGCCATGCGGTTAACAGTTAGTCTGCCCATTTGATTGGAATACATAGATCAGCTTTTAGCATCAAGTTTCAGTTTCAAATTTGAATTAGTTCTCCGAGAACTGATTCATGTAAACACTTTTTGTTAGTGGACTTAAAACTCCTGTGAATTTTTTTCTTGTTCTGTTTTGGTTTTTGGAATATATCCTAAGCAGCAAGCAAATCTCCTGTAAGGCCATAATCCTAGGTTTAGATTAATATCTGGATGTTTCCATGGTTCAATTTTCTGTGTATATTGCATAACTTCCCACTGGCTAGTTTGTTTAAACAAGAAGAGAAACCATCCATAGTTGCCAACTTATGAGACATACAGGTCCTTTTTTCACTACTAAGCATTCACATATGAAAAACTAAAAAAAAAAAAAAACATGTTAAATGTAGTACATTAGATTTTATTAGATATTCCCCTGGATAGATTTTCTATAATTGTATACCTAAAGTAAGCCAAACTTCTTCTTCTTCTTCTTCAAGTCATAAGACTTAAGTCTTCCCATTCATCAGTAATTCTTCTTACGCACTGGTGCATAAACATTCCTTATTGTTTCATGTTCAGTTTTATTGATTTATTCATCCAAATTCAGATTTAGTTACGGACTGTAGGATGGAGGAGGAGAATGAGGCGTGCGTGTGTGTTTTGTCGCAGGGACTTGGTGTCGAGCCAGCGTGTTGTAAACCCCACCACTCCTTCTAGGAATTTCCTCTCCTCCTTTTTGCCTCAGGGCAGAAGAGCCCCAGTGAGAATACCTCAGGGGGCAACAAGCTCCTCCCCCACACAGGCCAGCCTCGGGAGAAAGGAAACCTCAGCCAGTCAGGTTTAATTTTTAAAGAGATTTTTAAACTCCTTTTTGGTCCTCTGGTTGTTTTCATCAACACTTTTGCACTGACGGTCTTTAAATGATTGTAAATTTTATTATTATATTTATTATTATTATTAGTTAACATTGTTTCTGTCCTTAGTTGCTGACAGTCAGTTTACCATATCTAGGCACAAAAAGTTAAATTTTGTCTTTTTTAAAAAAATGTTTGTAGTCGGGGAAGATAAAGGACCACGCAACATCAAAAGAGTCCAAGATGGTGTCCGTTGCTGCTACGTCTGCAGATACAGGTGGAAGGCAAAAGAGGCAGATGGATCATGAAAAAGAGAGAAAAGAGCTTTTCTCCAAACAAGCAACACAGGTCCATTATTATTTACATGCTGTATAAACACACATAAGGCAGTAGGAATAATAATGTATACTAGGTAATCAAATACTCTGTTTTTTTGCTAGATTGGTTATAAAAAACGTTTAGCAGCTATATGCGTGTGTTTTCATCCACAGACTTCTGAAAAGAAAGTTGAGATTTCCGAGGCCGAGGGTCAAATCGAGGGCCAGTGTGACACAACTGACTCCCCAACCAAACAGGCTCAGGGTAGCAGTGAAGGGGGCGGGGCCGGGGCTGAGCAACCGTTCATCAAACTTAGTCAGGAGGAGTATGGAGAGCATCACTCTTCCATCATGCACTGCAGGTGGGTATCGATACAAACTTTGCAAATGATTGAGTGTATCCCAAATGCTAGCATTTGAACATAAAGTTTGTTAGAGCGTTAAAGCAGCACTTAGATCTTAGGCCGATTAATAAAATATAGGTATGCGTGCACCGCCTTGCGTAAGTATACCTCTTTAACTTTTCCACATTTTGTGGAACCTGGAATTGAAATGGAATTAGTTGGGATTTTTCTAACGTTTGATGGTACATATTATACTTTCTCATGACACAAAGATTAATCAAAAAGAATTGTTGGATGCGTAAGTATTCACTCCACTGGCTCTTGGTCGAACCACCTTTGGCTGCAATTACTGCAAGATCTTCTGACATATGGCTCTATCAGCTTTACACATCTGGATCCTAACACAGGATATACCGATACGGAATTTCATTATTCAAGAACATTCCGATTCATAATATCTCCCATTAACCTTCCATTCATGAATAAAGTAATATGTACAGTTCTATATGTACTGTTCACTTGTACATACCATACACTTATGCTTCTAAGACCGTAGTGATTGTTAGCATCTCTAAATGATTAACACCTATTATTTTTTGAACAGGGTGGACAGTTCAGGTCGAAAAGTGGCAAGTCTGGATGTGGATGGCGTCGTGAAAGTTTGGTCCTTCAACCCAATTATGCAGACAAAAGCCACCATTATGTCCAAATCTCCTCTGCTCTCACTGGAATGGGCTACAAAACCAGACAGACTGGTGAGAAATAACTTATTCCTTCTTTTCACATTTCAGCATGAAGAATTTGTTTTAAAATTTCAGATAATATATATTAAAAGAAAGATCTCTTAGGGCCATTGTTGAATAATTAATTAATTGTATGATGGCGCATGACAAAGCTGTATTATTTCAGTGTTTGCAACTCAAAGATTAAAATAAACTGGTCACAGCCTGTATGTTTATTATATGTTTCCCTACCTTAAATCTTCTGCTTATTAATCTTGTCAGTCATTATAAATGTAACACCCAGTAGGCAAGAGTGTGGTCAGTATTATACTCTTTATTAGTTCTGCATACATGCACTTAGTCCAGCTCTTAGAAAAGATCAACACTGAAGAGTGAAATAGTAAGAAATAAGAAGCAGTGCAGCCTCCTTAACCATAGGCTGCACAAGATTTGTTCACGACATGTGATGTTGCTATTTGTCATTATTTGTGATTGACAAGATAATTATTTCATTGTTTATGTCATTTGTTATGCCACGCTATTAACTTGTTCTTTAATGCTATGTTATATATTTAGCTAGTATTCCTGCTTTTAGCAGTTTGTACTTTGAGATGTTGAAAGAAAGCTTTTTTTCCCGGTGTGATTACGATCGTTTTGCGATCAGATTGGCCGTATATTAATAGCGTTGATGAATATGTTCGACTGTGTTTTCTCTGCAGCTGTTGTTGGGCAGTGGGGTTGGCACAGTGAAGCTGTATGATACCGATGCCAAGAAAAATCTGTATGAAATGTCTATAGATGAAGCTCATCCACGGTAAGAAAGTTGAGCTTTCTGCAAGACGGTTCAGTCCTGGTAGATGTTAGAAAGAGAAATCTTTTTTCAAATTGGCAATGATAAATGAGCTAAATTCGATAAATAATTCATTCTCTTTTTCTTGTATCTTGTGAAGTTAATTAGACAAAGAACAGCTTCATGTGTTACTCAGAAACCACAAAGTGTGGTGTTTTTTCTCCATCCTGAAGAATTTCCCATCTTACACAACTTTACCTCTGACTGCTACAAAGCACTAACGCGTCCATAAGTGTTCAATACTCTTCTGCTAACAGAAAACTTCACTACATCTACAACTACACATTTTTGAATCTGTTTATGTTAAGCATCTGCCATACAGGTCCCTGTGCAACTTGTTACCATAGAAACAATAACATACTATAAGAATGGACTACTGTTTACTTGACCAATCAGACTCAAGCATTCAGCAGTGCTGTGGGATAAATATTATTTAATTAATGTTTGCATATCTTGGTGTGTTTCAGGATACTATCACTGGCCTGCAGTCCCAGCGGAACGTCGTTTGTGTGTTCAGCAGCAGCTTCCGTGGCTCGTTCAGGCAGCATGTCAGAAACGGTGCCTCGAGTGACACAGCCCATCTCTGGACAGCTGCTGCTCTGGGACACTAAGACTGTCAAACAACAGGTAAGCACTGTGATTGTTGTTCTGGTATTGCGCCATCTTGTGGTATCATAGTATTTTCAACACCATGTGTTTGGTGGTGTTCTATGTTGTAACATTCATATACAATCATTAAAACTTTAGAAGTGAGGTTTGGTGGTGGGTTGTGTTGTGTTCTTCCATTCTTATGGTTTATTATCGAGATGTATTATAATCATTTTCCAGTGTTCAGTTGTCTTGTGTTGTGTAGTTGCTGTTTTATTGCAGCCAAGACATTTGGTTGTCTCACAGTGTGTTATGCAATAGTGGACAATTTGATTCTGTATCGTTGTACATTACATTGTGGTGTGTGTTGGTTTTTTTTTTGTAGCTGCAGTTTGCGCTCGAGCCGGGGCCTGTGGCTGTAAACTGCATCGCGTTCAACCACAACGGGAATCTTCTAGTAACTGGTGCTGCTGATGGCATCATACGCCTGTTCGGTAAAATTATTATTCAGTTATTATTACTGCTGTTACAGAATCTGCATTATTAACAAATAGCCAATATGTAATTAGCGTATATTCGTGGTATGATCATTTATGATATGATAATTGTTTAACCCAATATTATAGTTTTCAGTAAAACATATAATCTGCCTACAGCTTCACCTTGTATGCAGCATCACACCTGTTACAACGTAATTAATAATACACTTTAACCAAATTAATACTTTTTTTTGATGAACCTAGGATAGCATGATGTTAATAATATTAAACATTTTAGGTTTTCTTTATTGTTCTATTCTGTAACACTGGTATGCTGCAATTCTTTATCTCCTCTTTTTGTGTCTCTGCTCCCAATTTCATTTACTCATTAACCATACTGCTTATTAATACCTTTCTTATATGTCCATTCCGTCACATCGTCACACATTTCTTCTGTCGCCGTGTGCAGACATGCAGAGATATGAAAGTGTTATGAGTTGGAAGGCTCATGACGGTGAAGTGTACAGTGTTGACTTCAGCTATGATGAAAACACTGTGTTCAGCATCGGAGAGGATGGCAAGGTAAATGTGTGCGTGTTAAATCTGTGATGAAGGATTTTATCAGCTAACGTCAGCATAGTTTGGGCATTCTTTATTACTATAAGAATAATTCTCTTCTCTTTTAGAGTCTTTTAGGGTCAGTCTGACTACATTTCTTAGCATTAACATTTCTTTGTGTGTTCCAGTTCATCCAGTGGAACATCCACCGCTCTGGAGTGAAACAGTCAGAGTACTTGTTACCTCAGGATGCCGTGGGACCGTTTGTGCTGTCCGGATACAGTGGCTATAAACAGGTCCAGATGCCTCGTGGACGACTTTTCGCATTCGATTCAGAGGGACAGCATGTCCTCACCTGCTCCAGTAGCGGAGGACTCATCTATCGGGTGAACATGCACACATAAACACATACAAGCACAAACTGATTTTATCACATTTATCAGCTCCATGAAAGCAAACGTGTGTTATAATGAAACAAAAGAACACACACTATTTTCAATCACAATGTATAATTGTATTTTAAAGTTAGCCGTTTGAGGCAAACAGTTTTATATCCGTAATGAATTAAGTGTAAGCAAACG
>JAQQZU010000011.1:16894704-16906172 GCA_030068025.1 Parauchenoglanis punctatus
AGAAACAACAGTCCATCATTACTTTAAGACATGAAGTGTCTTTTAAGTAATAAAAATAAAGAAAAAAACATTGAATTCGAAGGTGTGTCCAAACTTATATATATATATAATATATATATATATATATAAATTATAAATGTAAATCCATTATAATATATATTACAATATTTTTGGAAAATATAAATTGACAATTTTACAATGTTACTGGAGGATTGTCCCATGCGCGCTCAGCCTCTAACAGCTCCTCTGTGTTTCCTGGACTGCCATGCTGCTCTTTATCTGAGCCATAGAATCCCAAAGAAGGGGACTTCAGAACATCCTCAGCCCTTTGAATAAGTGAGCCGATCTTATCACCTGAGAAGAGGCACAGTGGAGTTTCAGTTTCATGAAGTAAAAAAATTTTTTTTGCACTTATAAATAAATAGCTTTTAATTATGAAAGAAATTCTGCTCACAGACCACTAAAAGGTTCTCCTTTTTCATGAATTTGACCGATGAGGTTCTCTTGACCTTTCAGCTCCTCATGATTTCCATCAGGGTTCTGCTCCAGCTTGCTGACCCACGCTGGAACATTCTGAGTCCTAACATTAACGTCATATTCTTCCAACCAGGCTGGGTACTTCAGATCAGGAATGCTAGTCAAACCAGAAAATTCCATCTCTGACTTGTGACTGGTCATCCATCTTGGAAGGTGATGGGATGAAACAGAGTGGTGTTTATTTGTTTTTGTGGACTTAAAAGAGTTGGAGTGCAGAGGTACATGCCTTAGTCTCAGACTTCCCATCAGTAAATCATCTACACACAGAGTTCTTGATGCAGCAGAACACTCTGATGACTTATTTGGGGCTTCAGAAGGTCCGTATCGAAACAAGGCACTCGATTTTGCACTGTGGCCTAGCCTGGAACTTTCTAATCGGGAGAGAAACGCTGAAGTGTGGGTCACAGGAAGAGAACCATCAACAGGAAGTAGCAGCAGATCATCGGTGGTCATGCTGATGTGGTCTGATTCTCTGCGTTTTGAACCAGTAGGAAGCTTCAAGAAATCCAACTCTTTGTCTGTAAGGCTCTCTTTTAGCACTGCAAAGAAAACAAGACAACAATAAGTAACATTAGTGTAGCAATGTTACTCAATCATAGAGCACCTCCCTTCCTGTTCTCTCAGCCTCTTCTATGTAATTCCCTTATAATTAGTAGGTAAAAAGGTAAGACAAAATTACTTTTCAGTTTCTGAACGAGTTTCACTTTTATATGATAAAATCTCACAAAATTCCAAACATAAAATACTTCAAAGTTCACTGGCAAAACTTATGACCCTAAACGGTTAACATGTCTGTCGCCACTGTATGATAGTTACATAACATAACATTTTAAACAATTAAAACTACACTACTACTACCAAAAAAAAAAAAAAAAAAAAAAAGAAGAAAAAAAAGAGTAATTCAAATATACAGCACTATTAGCTGCTATGCAAAAATGCATCAAATGCATTTTTAAATGAAGCCTCCACATTACAGTAATTTAAGATTCAGCACTTTTTTCATCAGATCTAACAATAAATCGCAAAATCGACCGTTTGTAGTCCACAATGCCCTCCAAATACAAATTAAAATAAAAATAAAATAATAAAACAAAATCAAACTATTTTTCATATAAGATTTAATAATCTACTCTACCATCTCTGTTTCTATATTCTGAGCGCAGCAGGCGAGGTGTGTCCTGTTCCTTTGGAAGCTCCAGCTGCCCAACCGAGGACATGGAAGACTGAAAATCAGTGATATAGGCGTCCAGAGCATCAGAGGCTGACTCATAATGCCTGTCTTTGTATTTGATAGTGTGAAGTGGTTCGGGGTGCAAAGAGCTTCTCAGTCGTCCTGAACTGGCTAGCAACGAAGTGACGGTCGACTCCGGGGATGGGACACCGTCTACAGACGCCATGATCCGTACAGTGTATCACCATTATCCGGATTCTGTAACAACCGAACAAAACAAAATTCAGATGATCAGTCCATTTCATTTTTGAAATTTAATTTCAAATTAAAACAATCAAATTCTGACACAGTGGTATTCTTTGAACAATATATTTTCCCTCTGAGCTTAAAGTGTTTTTATGTATATTCTCATTCAGAGATAGCTAGTGTAAATAAGATGAATGATATAAAGAAGTGCCAGGTTATTATAAAGAGTGAAACATCACTTAGACACATCATTTCTATTTGGCTGATATCTTTAAGCCTGCTTTTGGTTTAAATGAAATGGCTACAGTTTGTATGATTACAAACTAATAACAACTATTATTATAGTTATATACTAATTATTATAGTAGAATAATAACTACTGTATTATTCTGCAGAAGCATGGCATGGAGCTATGTGAAATGATTAAAAAAATACAAACTATCTGCCTTCAAGCGTGTGCGTGTGTGTGTGTGTGTGTGTGTGTGCAATAGTTTCATGATTTTTATTATGCCATTGATGAGATCTTGTGATATAAAGCATTGCTCAACCCTAATAGTTTCATTGTCAAGCTACTGATTGGTTTATTTAGTAGATTTTAACCCTTGCATCTCTGACCACCAACTAACAATCTATATATTAGTTATTCTACACATTTATGTTGTTTTACTTATATTTAACATTTTGAAATAAAGCCATTTAAGAACACACTTAAAGTAACTTACATGCTATGTATCACTAATTTCAAATCAAAGGTAATTATGTCAAAAAACTCGCACAAATGACGTTATTCTATCTATTAAAAGCACCAAAACTGTTAATACTCGATACAAAATCTATACTCAGCGATTATTAGCTAGTTAACGTGCTCGTTCACCCAGTTCACTCACTCAGTTAGCAAGCCTGCATCTTTATTATGTTTGTTTTGCTATGTGGTTGTCAAGCTAACGGCTTTTAAGCTAAGAACGTGCTAATTAACGTGTTATTACACACTTTAAACGGTGATATGATTATGAATATTTTGCAGAAAGCTTACCATTAGTCCTGTGTAAGGTATCACTATGTTTACTACTACGTAAAAAAAATTAGTGTCAAAATTAAGCTAGCTTAGCAACACCCTTGTTTCTAAAACTGCAAAAAATCGAATCAGCTGAGTTTACCGCGTCTTAACGCGCATGCGCATGCGCTAAGGTCACGTGACGCACGGAAAGCGACTCACACGAGATTTTCTGCATTTGATTTACATGTTGAAATTTAAGCTCGTTATTAGTCTGGCATGTAATTGTTATTATTACTGTAATGACTGTTAAAACTCCACATGTTTATATGGAGCACCTCTTTAGTAGTGTGTCTGTATTCCTGAATTTGTAAACCTAAGCATTCATCCATCACATGACAGCGCACGTGAACTCAACATGACAACTAACATAGCTGGAAAAAGAGACAATACTGCAAACAATAGTTCAGAGCATACAGTCACTTGTGGAAATCTTTACACTACTGATGCCTCCAAATAAGGAATTATTCTCGGATGGCATTTGCACTGCATATAGATGTACAACAGGGGGCAGTATGACTTCAAGTAGATCTCTAAGCTCCAGGTGTTTCATGTAAAGAGCCCTTGGTTATGGTGATCCTTACTTTACACCGTGTTGAGCAGAAATCACTATCTCACTATCTCTGAATTCTTGTGTACGTCCATAATTTTAAAAAAGTTACTCAAAAATAACTAACTAACTAACTAAATAAATAGGTAAATAAATAAAACGTGCCTATGAGTATAAACAATGAAATGTGAAAATGAATCAATATATGTATAAAAAAACAATATTTTATGAAGTAATTTAATCAAGAAATAATATACAATGCCTTATTATATAATATTATATTATATTTTTTAAATTTCAAAATGCTGCTCCTCCAAAAAGCCTAATTTTATCTAATAATACCTTTTCATTTCACCATTTTTCTATTTTTCATTAAACAGACCTTGATAGGGTGTCATGGCTAGAAATAAGCCTCGAAATAACAGCAGCTACTAAAAAAAACAAAAGCAGTGGGATTTAGTTCCATAACAGGTTTGTCCATGAAACTAGTAAACTAAACCAACCATTCATAATCACAAGAATGATGGCGATGATGAGGAGGAGTAAGAGGAGGAGGATATTTGCCCCATTACTCTCCCAGAAATAGCTATCAGATGGTGCTGTGTTGGCACTACCAAGGATGCATGTGGTGTACCTTAAATTAGCTTTTAAAGTAAAGCTTATAGGCAGATAATTACTAAAAACAGAAACCATGTAGGCTACCCTTTTGTGATTTTGTAATTGGTGCCTTTATTTCTGTGAGTGTAGGGTCACAATTTAACAATAAGCAATAAGTGATTAAACTGAGTAGGATCAGTTGTCTAATTCAGATCATTTAGAAGTTTTATATGGAGCTGCTGCATACACACAGCTGAGTTCACCAATATACATCATTTGAATTGATTTTTTTTATTTGTTTGTTTTTGCTGAAGGCATTGACGAAAAGATAATAAACTTCACCTTCTCTGAAAATGAAAACGGAAAAACTGAGTTCAAGTTTTCGCTGGTCATCGTCCTGTCCGATTTTAATTGTTTTAAACTCGTAGCCCACAGCAACAATCAGAGTTGCCAGGAGCTGTGACACCGTGAACACGTGACTTTCTGAATCACGAGAACTCCTCGGGCAGCGCTCGGGATTGAGGGGTAGACACGAGGCCTGTCCCAAATGCTCACTCAAGCACCAGAGGGCCCCTCGATGACGTCTTCAATACGTCTCGAATAGATACGTCTCCATGGCACTGACGTAAAAAATGACGTCACAAAGGGAGCGCTAGCCTATATAAAGGCGCCCTGCACACAGAACGCTCAGTCTTACATTGACTTGGTTACTTACTATGAATGTTATGGCTGTTCTCTATGATAATGATGGTTTTTACATTCGTAGTAATAGGGTTTACAACCGGGCTAACAGACCCAGAGAATGATAAACTGGGAGAAGTTGCCTCAAAACCAACAGAAGAGGAAGAAGTTGCCTCAGGAGCAGGGAAGCAGGAAGAAGTTGCCTCAGGAGCAGCGAAGCAGGAAGAAGTTGCCTCAGGAGCAGCGAAGCAGGAAGAAGTTGCCTCAGGAGCATCGCAGCAGGAAGAAGTTGCCTCAGGAGCAGCGAAGCAGGAAGAAGTTGCCTCAGGAGCAGCGGAGCAGGAAGACGTTGCCTCATGAGCAGCGAAGCAGGAAGAAGTTGCCTCAGGAGCAGTGCAGCAGGAAGAAGTTGCCTCAGGAGCAGCGGAGCAGGAAGAAGTTGCCTCAGGAGCAGCGGAGCAGGAAGAAGTTGCCTCAGGAGCAGCGGTGCAGGACGAAGTTGCCTCAGGAGCAACGAAGCAGGAAGAAGTTGCCTCAGGAGAAACGAAGCAGGAAGAAGTTGTCTCAGGAGAAACGAAGCAGGAAGAAGGAAGAAGTTTCCTCAGGAGCAGCTAAGCAGGAAGAAGTTTCCTCAGGAGCAGCTAAGCAGGAAGAAGTTGCCTCAGGAGAAACGAGGCAGGAAGAAGTTGTCTCAGGAGAAACGAAGCAGGAAGTTGTGAGAGACTTCCATGGGAACATTCGTCATAACAAAGCGGAAGTGAATCTCTCCTTTTGGAAAAACAGAGAAACCTATAGCAAAGGGCAAATCTTTGCCAGGCAGCTCTACAACCAGGAGGAGTTCAGATGTCCAGAGACTATCCGGCAGCTGACTGAGGATCTGGAATTAGCCGAGGCGACAGTGAAAGCTTATGTGACATACTTTAAGTTTGCAGGTATGTCTCTGGATGAGGCTCTCCGATCATTCCTCAAAGTGTGCTGGCCAGCAGATGACCTTGAGATTCAGCATCTGTTTATAACTCAATTCGTTCATCGGTATCTTCTGTGTAATGGAAAATCGCTCGTCTTACAGAGTGCAATGTACTACCTGAGCTAGGCCATGATCATGCTGAATGCTGATCTTAAGGGCAATTACAAAGGAAAGAAAATGACTTGTGAAGAATTTATAGTGAACCTGACTAGTGTGAGTTACGACTTTCGGTCTTCTGTGACACAGCTGAAGAGAATCTATAAAGCGATCAAAACGAAACCGCTTACCGCATTCAGTTTAAAAACTAGATGTTACACTGTGGACAAAAAGGAAATATCAATACCGGAGGATTCTGACTGTACCTCAACATTTGGGACTAACGACAATCCTACCACCACTGTCTACAAAACAGGAAATCTCATCTGCAAAAGAGTTGCAGACAAGAATGGGAGAAAAACCAGAAAGGGCCAGAGAAGATGGAAGCTGTTTGCTGCAGGTCTAAAAGGTATGGTTTTGTATTTACAAAAAGGCACATCTGACTTGTGTAAGCCAAACAGCCAGAATGCCATTAGATTGCATCATGCCTTGGCATATCATACAGACCACAAAAAGAGGCCCCATGTGCTGTGCCTCAAGACAGCAGACTCCAGACTCTTCTACTTACAAGCTGAGCGTGAAGAAGAGCAGATATCATGGGTTGTGATCATTAACCGCATCGCAGCCCGTTACTCTGCTCCTTCACTCAGTTCTGTTTCAAACAGTATCAGTGTCCATCGCCCTCAAGTCCTACCTTCATTCCCCACCACTCTGTCTCTAGAGCAGCAGCTCAAGTACCACAAGGACCACTTAAATAGGGTGTCAGAACATATGGCTTACTATCAGACATTTGCATCAGACATTTGGGATGGTACTTTAGATTATATGGGACAGGAGGTGAAGCGCTACACAACATATGTAAGAGCGTTACAGGAGCTTGTTTGAAGAAGATGATGTGGGAGAAGGCCGCACAAACAGCTTTTTCTGCTCTTATAAGTCCTGCCCACCTACACATCAACCCCCTCACTGGAGCCTGGTTGCAGTGTGCAGGGTGCACCATTCTTCCAGAAGCACATTTATGAGGTCAGACACTGATGTTGGACGAGAAGGCCTGGCTTGCGGTCTCCGCTCTAATTCATCCCAAAGGTGTTCTATCGGGTTGAGGTCAGGACTCTGTGCAGTCCAGTCAAGTTCTTCCACACCAAACTCGCTCAGCCATGTCTTTACGGACCTTGCTTTGTACGCTGGTGCGCAGTCATGTTGGAACAGGAAGGGGCCATCCCCAAACTGTTTCCACAAAGTTGGGAGCATGAAATTGTCCAAAATCTCTTGGTATGCTGAAGCATTCAGAGTTCCTTTAACTGGAACTAAGGGGTCAAGCCCAGCTTCTGAAAAACAATCCCACACCATAATCCCCTTAGTTTCTCTTTGAATATCTAAGAGAAACTAAGGGGATTATGGTGTGGGATTGTTTGTACTGTAAGTGTACTGTATATACACTTGTCTGTCACAATAAATGTTGGATTTGATCATAAACCCAAATGCTGTGTCTGTGTCTGTTTGATCCCCGGATCTGAAACGAGCGAGAAATTTTCACCCACAGAAGTCAGATCGAGCCTGAGAGAACGGAATCGATCGTCGCCGATACGATTTGGTTCTAACACACTCCATTCCACAACTGGCAAAGCTGTCAACATTGTAAATCTGCAATACTTTAAAGATGTTAAATGTAGTTGGCTGGACTGTAATCTCAACACAGACCTGAAAAGTAAGAATTTCATGTCTGTGTTGAAAAAAATGCTTGTGCATTCTTGAGGCACGACTGTGAGCCTAACCCAATTGTCATTCACCTTATCAACCATGCCCTTTTAAGTGTTATCAAAGAACTCTTAATAAATGCATTTATCATGAGGAAAAATATTAGGGGAGGTATGACGGTCAGCATTTAGCGTTAAACTGAATTCTTTCCTTGTAATTTTATATGGTTATAAGACCGACAATGTGGACTTTTATTTAAAGATTAGCTTATCGACCTTATCAACATGGCCGCCATGCTCTAGTTGAGCGCCTCAATACGCGTGCGTATAAATATTGCGCATGCGTAGAAGGGTTAGGCCGTGACAAGCGCTAGTTGAACCCAAACAGTAGCAGAGAGAAGCGCTTTGGGGTGACAGTTTACAATAATTATGAAGTCTTGTTGCGTGTACAGCATCGGGGTGCTCTCTATTCTTATATTAATCGCGGGAATTGCGATGGTTTTAGCTCAAGTTTTCCAAAACCTCTTATACAACAGGATAAAAAGGGTAAGTAGGAGCAAAGTTGCTAAACGTGTAACTTGATTGTGGAGCTTAGTTTGTTGTTGCATTTGGTATCCATTTGTGTAATAAACAAAGCCATGATTAAATACATTTGCACATGAACGTAAACTATATTTAAAATATCATACGAGCGGCTGAATATCAGATGTCTCACTGCTACACTGTCGGTGCATTATATAGTGTGTAAATCCATTTTGGTCTTTATTCATCAGCCTGGCTTACGGATAAATAAGATCATAAAACTAGCCTACGCAAATTCCTAATTCATAAATTTTTGCGTATCTGTACGGTCAAACACGTCTGGTAAGAGTGTGAGTAAATGTATAACATTTGAACAACACGGGGGGAAAAATCAATCACCGTCGGTTTACGATTAGTAATTAACAATGAATTAACGACAATAATATAGGTCATAATCAGGTTTAGTCTCAGCAGGTCCAGAAGCACAGACCACAGCTTTGCCAGATCCTTTCATTTCAGTAGGTATATTTAACACTGACTGATCACAGACCACACTATTTTTTTGGATATGCTCCAAATATGGATTTGGATATGTCTGAGATTATTATATAATTTAAAATCAATCCTAAACTCTGCGATTTTATCCATTGTTGCAGTCTGCTTTTCAGTGTTGGATTTCGTTCTTTCGTTTTCGTTTTTTGGTTATATGAGCTAAAGATTTGCATATTTGTTTTGCTTGGCTACCTTATATTTATAAATGAAGCTTTAATTAAAGTTAGGGTAGGGAATTTGGAGACACCAGCAAGAGAAAGCTAGATTTTGAAAGCGTACAACAGAAAAATCCCACCCCCTTCTTCAGCCCGCGCTCCAAAGCCACGCCTCCAAAACGCATGAAGGCAGGAAATTCATGAATGCGCTCCTTTTATTGGCTCATTATTGCAAACATGTGCATAAATTATGCAAATGAGATCTGTATGAGAGTAAATGGGGCGTTCCATGTGCTGTCGTGTAAATAAGGGTTGGGGCTAGTGAGAGTGATCATGTGTCCATGCTGCTGAGGCTGATTCATCATTTGCTGGTTTGATGTTGTAAGACTGTTTTATGAATCAGATACAGATTTCTTGGTTCCTGCTTCTCCTTTTTCTCCCCTACTTTGATGAATAAGGGTCATTACTTAATACTCTTTTATATACAACGCTTTTTGGGAAAAGCAGCAGCGGGTCGATCATAAGGGCAGGAGGAGCAGCGTTGTGCCATTTAGTCTTTCACCCATGAGTGCACTGGTAGCCATAAAGTTATTGAAAGTAAAATATCAGTTTGTTTATGTTATACTGTTAGGCTTTAATTTTCCGTGTACCCTTTTGAAACATTTAATGTACACATGAACTAATTTTGTGTTAAATTAAAAACTATGAAATATACATATTTACAGCATGCACACAATTGGAAACTACTCAAAAATATTAAATATATTTAATATAAGATACGTCCTGCATATCTTATGTCTACCATGTTATAACTGAAAGATTGCAACAACACAAATGAGAAGGAACTAAATCTAACGTCACAATGTTCCATGTCTCATGACATGAGTGTTCACAAATGAATTTCCAACATTACTGTTTATTAACATAATAGATTTCATTTATTTCTTACAGTTTTATTTCATTTCATTGCTTAAAACATTTATATAGTGTATATACACAAGAAATATTTTTCTTGGACCTTTTTTTCACTCAATGTGGCTTTGCACATTTCAGCCCCCCAATCTATAAACTCAGATTTTGCTGACTTTATAAGCTTTATCTGCTGACAAATCTTTTGCATTGATCATGTGAATAAATGTTTGCTGACCTATTACCTACAGGAAGTGGTGCTGGAAAATGGTACAGAGGCCTTTGCGGTGTGGCAAGATCCACCTCCGCCTGTCTACATGCAGTTTTACTTCTTCAATCTGACAAATCCGGCTGAAGTGCTGTCAGGAGACAGACCTGTGGTGCTTGAGCTCGGCCCATACACATACAGGTAATGAGGAGTCATGCGTGTTTCCACTCATTGGCAGTAAAATCTAATTAAAATCTTGACTGTTTGTGTTTCTAAAATTTTACAGTGTAGTAAATGACACAACTAAATAACATTAGTGTTAGCTTTTGACATGCAGCACTATTGCCTTGACTATGAAATTGGTGACATGGAATCGATTACTCAACACATTATTGTAGATGTTAGGGCTTCACACAATCAAAGAGGATGGAATTAACCACCATCTTCTGGACATCATGTCATATAGACAATGTTCTATTTACTTGTCTTGACAGACATAGAGTGGACATACAGCTGCTTGGACATGATCTCAGTTCTATATAGCCCTTTGAGTTTACACAGCTGGTGTGTTTTATGCCTTGTCCCTTCCGTTTTGCTCGTCATGTGTTTAATTGAAACTTTAGTTCTAGTGATGGTGGGAAAAACCCTCATAAACACTTCCTTTAAATATGACTCAGGGAAAGTGGCTTTGCACACACAGAGCAGTTCTAACACATGTATAAGGCTGCTTTCTCACATTCAATGTTTAGTCCATTTGAATCAAACTTGGTTCCTCTTTGGTGACATTTGTTTGAGTGGCACAACAGTGTTCATCCTATCATTTGGATATCATTAGTTTGAATTTCAATAATGCCACAGCCACCCGTGGCCTGGAGTTCAAAAGTGGGCTGGTGCTCTCAGGGAGTGAGGTGTAGCATACAATCATGGGGGTCTGAGAGCACTTGCGTAAGGACGTGGGCGCATAGCGTGTCCCCACCGAGTCTGTTCTGTTGCTCCCTGACATGCAGTAGTTCATAAAGTTGAGGTTAGCTCGCTTCACGTGCCTCAGCGAAGCACATTATCCCTCACTGATTGGTAGCTGTCGTGTCATGTTGTGATTGCTACTGCCACTGTCTAATGGGTGGGAATTGGCCACTAAATTAGGGAGAAATCAGGGAAAAATCCCCCCCATAGAAAGTGACACATGACTTTCTCTTACTTAACTATTCTAAGGTAATCAATGAAAGCGAAACAAAAGCTGAATAAAATTTTAAAATCTCATTTGGCTACTTCTTTATATTAGTGAATTTACCACATCTGTTTATACCATCAAAGCACAACTGTATGTGTGTGTGTATGTGTGTGTGTGTATATATATACACACACATACGTACATACAGTTGTGCTTATAAGTTTGTGAACCCTTTAGAATTTTCTATATTTCTGCATAAATATGACCTAAAACATCATATTTTCACACAAGTCCTAAAAGTAGATAAAGAGAACCCAGTCAAACAAATGAGACAAAAATATTATACTTGGTCATT